>VXAX01000983.1:1605266-1776088 GCA_013399835.1 Leptocoma aspasia | reverse complement strand
CACCGCCGGTGTCACATCCATCCCCCCGCACCGCCGCCTCGACGGCGAGGAGCCGCCCGTCCTCCGTGGGTGCCGGGGCTCCTCCGAGGGGGCGGGCGAGGAGGCACCCGCTGAGCCCGCCCGGTGCGGTGGCGGCCGCTGCGGGGCTTTGTTGCGGCGGCGGCCGGTGGCACCTCCCGGGGCGGGCGGGTCGGGGCCGGGCGGAGACGCTCCGCGGCTGCGACGCGCCCACATCCCCGAGCGGGCTCGGTCGCCATTTCGTGCGCTGCCCGGCGGGGGCGAGGGCCGGGCGTGTGCGGGGGAAGGAGCTGTCGGTGCTGAACTGCCGCGGTCCGCGTTTCGGCTCCTGCGCCTTTATTTATCACCCGTACTTTTTTTTTTTTTCTTTGCCCGCTCCTCACAGTTGCGATTTTATTTAGGTGTAAAATAGCTACAATGTGTCTGAATTGCGGGCTTTTTGTGTTTTCCCTGTTTTGGCTTCTTGATGGCGATTAGTGCAGAATATCGTGGTGAAGTCTGTGCAGCGAGTGCACTTTGGTTATAAACTAATAATTAACCAAACCTTCAGCTGTCGCTGAGATCTTCAACATAGAGGTGTTAGTTTTGAAGTCTGAAATATGTTTAAACCAAGGTTTCGGAGTCTAAGTGTAAACAGTACCTGATTAATAATGCCAAGCTGTTTAAATATTTAAGATCATAGTGTGCTTCAGCCCAGTCATAAGGCTGTTCCATATTGACAAGTACTCTGTAAAAAGAATGCTATTGCTTAGCTCTCTGTGTAGCTGGATAAAACAATGAAAAATGTGATATATAGCTCTGCAGTGAAACCTATAGATCACGACATGATGTTCTTTTATGCATAAAGGTCTAGCTTTTGTGTATCTGTTCAATGCAACCTCCTACTGAGTGAAAAAGCCAGTATTAAACACCTTGGTTTCTTTTTTCTAATGTTCCCCGTCTTTGTGAATTTCTTTCTCTATGTCTGATTTTGGTTCTTAATTAAGTATATTGTGGAAAAGGTAGATGAAACCTGAAAACTTTATTTTATCTAATAGGCGCACTATTAATAATTTCAACATCTTCCATAATTTAATGTAATAGATATGATAATTTATGGATAGTAGTTATATGGATTAGATGTGCATAAAACAGGTCACTGTACAACATGAGAAAGCATCTGGACAGTCTTTTGAGTTTGAGAGCAGCTTATATGCCAAGAGGCTGATCTTGCTGCTGTTCTTTGGCAAAAGATAGCAGCTGGAGAGAGAAGTTTAGTGTTACATAGCTCAAAGGACCTAGAAATCAGAAAACTGACTTGCAGGTGCAGCATCGTTTTACCATTTGTCTGATGTGCTTGATGGTATAATTTGTGTGAATACACCTCAGACATTTGTTTAGTTTTTAATAGAAATTGCAATGCAAGTGACCGGAGCTCCGAATGAGTGCGATGCCGAAGTCTGTGAAAGTTACTTATTTGAATTTCAAAGTACTTTGAAATTGTCTTGTGTGTCTAAAATTAGCTGTCAGACTATATCAGTATAGAACTGGTAAAGTGTTACATTCTGAGACTATTGAATGTAGAAAAGCAAACCCAGAAAGCTGCTTGGTGGTGACAGAACTTGGGATCCATTGAATGAATTCACATTCTGGGTTGTGCAAAGGGAGTGTAGCTAAAGCCAAACTGTGCAGCTGTGTGACCACATCAGCTGGTGGAGTGGTATATACCAGCTGGTGCTAAGGATGGAGCTAAACCCTTCTTCACAACTCACAGATAAATCCACAACTAATCATACTCATCTTAGTATCTTAGTTTTGTGATTAGCATTACTGGCCACAGTAGAATTATTCAGAAGTAATGATGCTCAAGGTGAATGAGATCACCAGAATCTGAACCTTAGATGCTGTTCCTTATCTTCTTGAAAAAAGCGTATTATTATCATATATACCACAGCTTGTTTGACAGAAAGGGCTGTAATAAGAAAATGTGGCTGTTTTAAATGGTCTTTATTTTAAGAAAAGGAAATAAATCCAGTAATACATACTGATACCTGCTGCTAGCTTGTTGCGCTGTGGTGTTTCTCTTTGGTGCTCAAAAAAAGTGACAGCAGGAGCTTTAGTAACCAAGTTAAGAGTTTCTTGGGGTTAATGAGATGTCTCTCTAATTGTCAGATTTTATTATTTTGAGGATTCCGATTTCAAGTCAGGTAATGCATGTTGCCCATTCTTCCTGCCTTGCCTAAATGACTCTCCATGGTATCTGGACATAGAAGATATTGAATACACTAAAGGTTTGGCATTTTTAAAATAGATTATTGTGCAGCTCAAATAGTTCAATCAACATAAAAATTAAATCTGTTTTTCCTGCACCTGTGAAATTGCTGTTATTCTGTAGTGTTATTAATCTGTCTCAAATCACCTTGAATTGTGATTACTTAACTTCCATTATATTGAAATAGTACAGTAAAATTGTGCTGTTCAGTTTTCACTGGACTTGTTCACATTTTTTCATGTTTTATGAACAGAGCTGGTAAAATGGTAAGTCATACAGAGGAAAGTATATCTTGATAATGAGGGTGTAATGTAGGAGGTATTGTGTTGGGCAATATGCAATGAATTTGATTTTGCCTTCCTGAGTGGGCTGATAGTATTTTAAAAATTCTGTTAATACTTTCTCTGCACTGATAATTTGTTGCATTTTAAATTGGTCAGTGTGTATATTGCCTGTTCAGTTCAGTATTAAGGACATTGCAACTTCTGCATTTATGAATAGTCTCATAAATGTAATATTAAGGGGATTTGTAAAGAGTTAATCACGTATAATAAGATTAACATGATGCACCGTAAGTTTTGTCCTGCAGTTTGTTAACCAGGAAAGGATAGTTGCAAGCTAGCTATATTGCTTTCTTCTGAGCTACTGGAGGCTGGCTGAGCCTTCAGTTATTTACCTCAATAGAAAACTGAAAGGGAAAAAGTGAACAAAGGAGGTCTGTTTTGCCTGTCCCACTTGCTGGGCTGTTGTCTTTGCCCTTTTCAGTGAAGGAGGGGGTAGAGCTGGGTCAGAGTTGAAGAACGCTGAAAAGGAATTCAAGTCTTATATTGAAATGTGAATGATAGCTTAGTTTGAGCACCCAACACATTTGTTAGAATTGATTTTTTTCCGTCTGCGGGAGCTTTAGCTGACAGATGGTGATGGACTGGCATATAGACTGCTAGGAGGTACAGCTAGATATGTGTTCAGACCCTGATTAGATGCTCAGTAAACAAGTGCATATCTGATGAGACTTTTAATACTGGAGATACTGATGCTAGACACTGCGTGACACACTAGACATTTGATTGTGTGAATTAAGGGCAGACCCCTGCAGCTGGCATACATTCAGGCTTACTTGTCTAGCCTAATTGCATTGCAAATACTCCTCTGGATTGAGCTTAGCTTCTCCCTTCTAGTAAATGTTGAATAAGTACAGAAATGTTCATCTGGATCCTCTATTAACTGTTGTTAAGAAGCTTTCAATTTTTTTTTGTTTTTGGTTTGCTGTATGAATTGGGATGTATCTTAGTATTCATTTTGTGAATACACTGTTTTCCTACACTGTTTTGGTTTTGAAATAGCTCAATTCATAATGTGACTACAGATTTCCCCTTGTTAACTTTTTAGTATGGAAGCATAACAGCTTGAATTATAAAATGTTTCTGTAAGAGCTCACAGTACCCCCATTCTCCTTTAAGCAACTAAACTTTATATAAAAAAGCAGCATTTGATGCAGAGCATTTCAGATGCGTAAAAATAGCCAAGAGAAGGAAAAAAGGCTAGTTCAAGTTATGGGGACGTGATAGCTTTAAAAAACAGCCTCATTAGAAAGGAACTAGCTGTCTAAATTGTCAGTTACATCAGACAGAATTGGTACAGATGTTGTCTCTCTAAATTCTGTAAATACTCATGTAAGAGTGCTGAATTTGGATGCACCCCAATGGGAATTGTGTTGCCCTTATACTTTGTCTGCATCACTAGGTATACATGACTTTTAATTTCCTTGAGTTTAAAGTATGTAATTGTTACTGCTCAACAGCTTGTTTGAGGAAAAAAAAGCTGATCCATTACTTCCTGGTTGCATGAGTTAGTCTTTGGCCACTAATTAGGTTTCTCTTGACAGGCAACCAAAATATTAACATACCATTTTCCTGCAGACTGTTACCTAAGTGAGGACATGACAGTGTTTATACACTAGTACAGATTGCCTTTTTCTGATCTGTGCCTCTGACTTCTTTTCTCTGTGTTTTCAGTGCTGCTGTGTTTGTCCAGCATGATTCTGAGGGTTCAGGTAAAGGACTGCCTTTACAATGTCACAACACCGTAGGGCTCTGTGTGTGTCTGTGTATTTGCAAAGGCGGTGTGTAACAAGTGAGTGCAGAAGTCAGCCTTTCAGTACCAGATCTGGGGTCAGGAAACACTTCTGGTGGAGAACAGTTCCATGGAATTAACTGGCCAGAGCACAGGTGCTGGCCAGGGGAAGGCTTCCCCACTGACTGTTGTAGCATGGGCAGGGTAGCAGACATCAACAAAATTCAAAAGAAGAGGAAAAACAAATCTTGAGAAGGACCACTTTTCAAGAATGTTTAAGAGTTCAGTGGTGTTCATCAGTAGGCTTGTACACAAGTTACCCTTTGTAACAAGGGTAACCCTACAAGATCAATGGTTCTCTTCACTGTTTCTCCAGTGTTTAGAAGGACTAAAAAGTAGTTTCCCACCCTCCTGCTGTTCATTTCTCTAGGACAAAATGCAGAAGGTGCTTGACATGTGTTCCTTCTTAGAATTTTTGAGTGATAGCAGGAAGAGGAGGGCTTGGCCACAGCTCTTCTTTGGGTGTGATAAACAGGTTCAGTGACTTGGTTACTGCCACTTTGAGTAAACTGGAATCTGTGGTCCCTCCACCCAGCCCCACCACCACCTGTAGATCAGTGATGTGGTGTCTGGACAAACTAAATATATAATGGGAAGTTAAATCCTCTTTTATTGGTGCTCTTTTGAAATGGAAGTAATTTTTAAATTGTGAGCTCAGCTGAATTTGGTATATTTTGTTGCATTTGTTACATGGCAACAAAAAAATCAAAACTTGGTTTTCCCATTGGGTGAGATGAGATGTTGATAGGCTGCGCTAGCCATTTTACTGATGTTTCATCTCTTCTGACTAGGTAATTCCTACTGAAGCTCAGAAAAGCAAGATATATTCCTTTTCCTTTCCTATCCTTTTAAAACTGTACAGGATTTGAGTAAGTTTGCAAGAGAGAACTCTTCATTGGAAGAGAAGAGAACAAAAATGGAGTTTTTGCATGCAGTGCTGAATACACTGAAGCCTCTAGGCATTCTTGAATCTTGGAACTGTAAGTTTTGTGTTCTGGTCCAGCTGCTGTGAAGAGCTGTGTTCTCTCCATGGAGGAAAGTTTTTTACAATGAGAACAATCAGCCATTGGAATAATCTCCCCAGGCAAGCGGTTGATTCCCCAACATTAAACACTTTTAAGATGCATCTGGACAGACTTTTGGGACATCTTGTCTAGACTGTGCTTTTGCCAAGAAAAGCTGAACCAGAGGTCCTTGAGAGCCTTTTCCAACGTGCTGTTTCTATGGTCCTGTGCTATGTTCTTGAGGCTCTTACAGACAATCCAGTCTTCCAAGCTTCTTTCTGATGCAGGTGTCATTATTATTCCCTTGGCCTAGGTTTGGTTAGGGCATAGAGGCAGATGTGAATTATCACTGTTGCTGAAACTCAGTCTAAGTAGTACTGCAAGGGTATTTGGGATAACTTTGGGCTTTGTGAAAGAGCTCATCATTCATATTGGAGCTGTATGTACCTTGTGTATAGTTTGGTTTGCTTTTTGCCTACTGGAGTGATTATGTCCTTACCGAAGTTTCTATACAGTGCAGCTCTGACACCTGTAATGTGAAAATAGCCTTTCAAATATCCCCGTTTTCCCTCAGAAGCATTTCATGTGTTTATGGACCTTGGATTCTAGATGCCAAGATTTCAATATATTACGAAGTGTAACATCTTTCCCAGTCAACACCAAATTTATAATCTCAATATAAATTGAACCTTCAGGTTTCTGGTTTTCTGCTTTTCTGTAGTTGGAATGATTTAAAAATTTTATCTAAACTTGGTTCTAGACAGGGACAAAATGAGGAATACCTTAACTTACATGTGAGCTATTTCTGCATGATAAAGTTGAAATGTAGGCAGTTGCCTAACTGGAAACCAAGCCAGTCCAAGGTGACTAAAAGCTAAATATCTATTAGACCTTGTAGGTGGTAATTGGATAAAGTGCATTTTTAACTTACAAAGGGATAAAAATTTTGGGACATAGAAGAAGAAGAGTGTGACCACCAGAGGGCAGACACAGTGTTTAATGACTCCAACCCAAAATCCTTAGGAAGGAGTCTATGCCTATAAAAATGCAGTGAGATAATGCCCGAGTGAATAAAACAGTAAAAAGGCACAAAATCTCATACATTGACAGAAATATAATACTGTTTAGTGTTTAAGATGAAAGTAAGTACATCTGCTTAGAACTTACCTGAGGTTTTGTATTTCTACAGTAGAAGTCAGAGTAGTTCATCAGGTCATACAGTTGACCTGTAAATAATGAGTTCTTTAACTTAACTCATTTGCCTTTATATTGAGTCCAATAATTTTAATTTGAGCATGTTTTTCATTTGAAAATGAAAAGTAGGCTCCTTTCTCAATAGTTTCTCCCTTGTAGTTAAAAGAATAAAGAATCCCTCTGAATTAATTTCATGTTTTCCCAGATATACCCCAGGATTTGCATATAGTTTTCTTTTATTAATAACATTTATGTCATTTAAAGTGTGTAATTTTGCTCTTCAGCGTATTATGGAAAATATTTAATGTTATGGACCGTAAATTAAATGCTTCATTTGAGTAGCCTTTTTCAGGAAAGGCGTAGTGTAGATTTTAGTGAAAGATGATGTCAAGCAATTTTTATTTAGCTTACTTGATAGGAATGTAGGTGTTTAATTAAAGCAAGTCAATATTTTGGGTCTTACTGCTCATGCACTGTCTCAAGTTACAGTGATAGTGTTGTTTCTTTGAATGATTTTCCTCTAAAACCGAGACTGTTTTTGTGAGGAATGAAAAGCCTTTAACCCATTGTTTCAAAGCCAGAGTATTTTGTACAGTCATGTCTTAAAAGACCTTTGGTTGCTCTCTCGGGGTCTCAACTCTAGCAGTTATGCTGGAGTGAAGCATCATCACAACAGCCTTAAATGCTGCCCCAGATTTCCAATCTCCCCATTATCATTTCCAGCAGGCACAGTTCCCTGAATAGCAGGATTTCTGAAGAGATCCGTTGTAAAATGGTTTGCAGGTATCATCCCCAAAACTTTATCTGGAGGAATTTCTCCAAGTTACTATTAAAGTTTTCTGTAATTCACACCCTTCTCACCTTTTTGGCATTGAAATACAGGAGTAGGTTTCTCCTCACATCCAGAATTGACAGGATCAGACACTTGAAAGAGTATCATGGGAATTAACTATGAATATACAAATCTTAATAAATCATTCACTTGAATAATGTGTCCTAGCTCCTCCCCACCCCCCCCCCATGTCTAGAAACCTAGAAACACCTAAAAATGAAATGAGAGTTGCAGTTAATAATTGGTTGATTTTTTTACCTTAAAAAAAAAAAAAGGCTAAAGTTATGAGACTTGATAGCTCTCTACAAGGGCTCAATTGTGTCCCTTAGATACAGTGACAGAAACACTATTTCTGAGAACATCTGCAGCATCGCAACCTGTTGGAAGTTAAGTGCCTGCCAGGGCTAATGCCGAAGTTCATGTTAGTAGGAAGATTAGTCTTTGTGTTCATTATGTTATACAGACAATTATGTGTGGATTTTTTCCCTGAGGTAAAGCTGTCCTAGAAGAGTCGGACATTGCTGTGAATTCCCCAACCCGCTTAGTTAACTGAGATTATATTGAAAGGCAGGCCAACAGTTACTAATTATACTCAAGACAGCAAGCTAAAGTAAATAAATGCCATTATTTTTATTGTATCAATGGGAAAGTTCAGATTGCAAACTAATAGGTAGCTTCCTTGTTTGACTGTCAATAAAAAGACATATTTATTGGAATGGAAGAGAGAAGAGGAAGAAAGTGCTGAAACCAGAAGAAAATGTGAAGATAAAGTGAGGGGAAACAGAGCAAAGAGAAGTAGTCTATTTAATTAACATATAAAATAGGTACTATGATTTCTTCTTTACTAAAACAAAGCCTCAAGCTGTGGTTTTAGTGAGTGATGCTCATAACTCTGAAGTATTGTCTGAATTAGTAAAGAACTAAATTTAAAAAAATTATTGGTAAGATTCTTCTCATAAAGACTCCTCATCTGTTCCTTTACTTGCTGCTCACAAGTGGAAAAATGACCTTTCTGTGACAGTCCCTTGATCTATGCTCCAGTGATTATTCTACACACATCTGAGTTGTGACAGAACACTGGAATGAAAATTGCAAAATAGTACAAGAACGTATTTCTCCGAAGATGCAGAATAATACTGATCCCTGAAGTTGAGTACCTGGATTATCCTGGATAGTAGAGGATGGAGTGAGACTTCTGTTTCTGAAAGTATATTTAAAAATAGTTGAATATTTACTTTTATTGGTCAAAGATAAATATCTGTGGCCATGGGCAATAATTTATAATTCACTATGATGAGCTAGTGCACTACTTTAATTTTTGATCTTTTTCAAAAATAGAATTCAGATTAGTGGAATTAGGAATTGTTTGATCATAATTTCAGTAGTTGTCCCCAGTTTTAATATTAATTTATTTTTATAATTAACAATGAAAGGTACTGAACTGGTTGCCTTGAAATATGACTTGGAAATACTAAAAAACCTTTTAGTATTTTTCAATATAGTGCCATTCAAATATTACTATGGGTAATAGAGTTATTGATAATTTTTAACACTAAATATTGTTGGAAAAAACAATCCATCACTTTTCGGATAGAACTGAAAATGTAACTCGACCTTTGTAATGTAATTCAATTTCTGAACACTAATCCCCTAACAAAGACTTGAGCAGAGCCCAAAATGAAACACTTGCAAGTCTATAACTAGGACCCAGAAGAGCAACATTTTTTACTCTTTTCTTCTTTATCCCTTCGTTGCTGTTTCTACCATCCAGTGATAGATTTTTAAATACCTGCTATTCAAGCATAAGCAAGTAATTAGTATGTAAGTCTTACTTAGAGTGCAATTGAGTGTTAGTGGGCACAGAAATGTAAAATAAAACTTACGGTTGCCTTTTAAGAAGGCTTACATACTTTAGTATGATCAGACGGTCAGACTTTGAAGTATCTTAAAACCTTTGTTGTCTAATGACTTCTGAGTTTCCGTATAAAATTATTTTGTAGATTTCTGTGTGTTCTTTGAGGCTGTGGCTATGTGTCCATACATTACCAGTCCTAATGAGATTGTAATATATGATAACAGCTTCTAGACACAGTTGACGGGTACCATGCAGTACAGTTTTTTAGCACTTATCTTTTTCAAGAATATTAAAGCCTGCTCCACTAAATAGATTCATATTGGTGACTTTTGTTACTGTTTTATTATGTCATTGTTCAGTACCACAGTTTAAAAACTGTGAAAGGACACATGGTCAGCATAAGTATTTAACTTTTAGAAGTATTTCACCTTTTACTATTAATGTAGCATATCTTGCTCATCAAAAGTTTTCTTTGCTGTTAACAAAGCTGCGTTTGAGGTGATTAATCTTATTGGTGATGTGGAAAGGAAAACGTAGACGTAGATTAAACTAGTTTAATTCATAGTGAACAGTCTGACTGACTTCCTTGACATCAGTTACACTGCTGAGTGTTCTTCTGCAACTTATTCTGTGTATGCATTTGTTATCCCCGTGGCTTTTTTTTAAGCTTTTAATAATTATCTGATCCCTTTACTACCTTGGATAACTGAAATAAAGCTATGCTTGTAGGGAAGGAAATGAGGGTGGGAATGACACCTTCTGGGGTGATGACTGTACTGTGCACATCAGCATGGGCTCCCAGCTGGTCCTAAGGTGTAACCTGTGTTTGAGATTACTGCTGCTCAACTGTTGATTCAAAGCAGTCATGGTTGGTCTTTAAGGAACAGGAAAACTGTTAGACTCACCTAACAGTGTATATGAAGAAATCAAAATCAGAACAAACTTGTCTGTAATGGTTGGGTTTTTTGAGAAGCCAGATTTGGAAAGCTGATCACACTTGGACTGACTGCGAACCTGTAATGCGAGTGGTAGGTGCAACCTTCACTTGGGAAATGCTGTTCTGATCCTGTCTGGGTAGTAATTTAAAGTACTTGCAGGAACTTGCAGTGAATTTACTCCAGCTATTTCAGAAAAATGTGTGAGAAATGAGTGGAGTTCTATTTTTCCATCTGGTGTCATTATTTTAAAATTACATGAAAATGTCTCAGTGTTACTGGCTTTTTCTGTCTACTGGTCTACCATCTATGTAAAATGGGAATAATGCCTCTAGGATTGATCTGAAGCTTGAATTGGGCTTTTGATCATTTGCTGTCATTTAGTTCAGTGCAACTTTGATAAAACAAGTATTTCTAGGTACTACGCCAAAAACCTAAATTTGGAAACCATTAAGGAAGCAACACAGATGCAGATGAAGTAGGCTTAATGTGTTGCCAAATTTTGTGAGATGACCATAGTGTTTCCTTGAAAAAGACAATGTAATCCCTTGTCTCCAAATAACTTTGTCAATATTGTTGCACAGACAGCTGTTTGTTTAAAGAGTGAATGGGAAAAGCAATTAACTGGTTTCTTTTGTGTTGAGTAATGCTCATCTGAGGAATCTAATCTCTTGGATAGGGTCTGATGGTCCTTTATCACATGGTGGTGGAAGTCTCTTCATCTGGATTAAATGAGACTCCACAAAACATTTTCTGCTGATTATGCACGATCTGTTTCTTTTGGTTTACCATAAACTCTCATAAATTCGATTTTCTATTTCCTGGTTGTCTTGCATATACACAGGAGATGGCTATGTAGATAGGAACAGTTTCAGCTGCCTTAGAGAGTCTCTGGGAATGCTGGATTCTCAACATCATGTGCTATTCATGCTTGCAAGCAGCTCCAGTTGGCCCGTGCACAGCTGGAGGTGCCTAGGGAAGCTTCAGGGACTGTCCATTATCCCAGCTGAAGAGGTCCTGTTTACCAGCTGCCTTGTTATAAAGGCAGGTGAGAGTTTATTCAGTCATCATGCTGTGCAAATGCTACGAGGGGCTGATTTGAGATATTTCAGTTGAACAGTTCCTGGTCAATGCTGGAGGCTGGTGAGTAAGTGTGCTGGGTGTGCACACAGACACAGCCCTGATACCTGGTAACTGTACAGTGTTTTGAATTCAATTTTGTTTTTCTCCACAATTGTAAATTCTGTATGTCTTGCCACAGTATAAAGCATATTGGTTTAGACCAAAATTTGGTAGTAAAATCAGGATAAAGGAAGTGATACACATTTTACAAACTTTCTGGAAAAATTTTGTGGTATTGTGCTGCTTTCCTGGAAGCACGCTATGTCTTAAGTAGTTTCTGTGCTAGTGTTAATTGCTAGCTTTACAGCCATTGCCACTAACAGCATGTAATGTTTCAAACAACCTGCTATAGCTTCTGAAATGGGATGTCTTTATTCTGATGACAGCATGGTGTGCAAATGTTAGTACTTCATCAAGGCAGTGTAGCAGTAGAGTTGAGCAGTGGGAAATTCCATCAGGCCTCTGAGCTTTCAGATGATGAAGGCTGGGAGGGATTGCCACAAATGTATCCTTTTCCTCCAGCATCTGATTTTAGCTACTATCAGAGGTCAGACCTTGGTATGCTTGTTACTACGCTGAGTGTATGCCAGACTTGGTAAGGCATGCAGCACTTGTATATTCAAATTTAAAGAGACCATCACACTAAAGTAAACCAGATCAGGGCTTGGAACCCTATTGGACTCCACGATATTTTTCTAACAGATGTTACCGTAATAATTGAACATAACTGTAAACATAGTGTTGTATGTTTATGCATAATAAAGTGGAATCCTGACTTCATAACTTAAACTCAGCTGTACCAGAATCGGAACTATTTGTTATAGGGTAGATCTGCCCAATAGAACTTTGTTTTCAGCATTTTGCATCTTGTTGAAAAATAAGAGCTCTCTGAAGACCAGTCCAATGAAATCCTTGTCTGTCTTTCCTTAAAAGCATTAAGGAATCATTAGGATATTGTATCTAACTTTTAATTTGTTCCTTTGCTGAACAGAGTGGGAGGCAAATGTTTAAACCAGGTGACTTACAGAAATCCTTTCCAGCCTTAACTACTCTAATTATTCTGGTGTCTTCTGTCCATTTCAGAACAAGTTTGTGTCTTGTTCTTCTGTGGACAAATGTTTCACAGTATTGGAAGAAAGAACATTCTTTTTTTTTTCCCCAGTGGCTGGATCGCAGAAGAAGTGGGAGATCCTGGTTCTGTTGTGTTTTGTTTGTTTGTTTGGGCTTCTGTTTTTTGTGGTTTTTTGTTTGGTTTGGGGGTTTTTTTGTGGGTTTTTTTGTTTGTTTTGTTTGGGTTTTTGGTTTTTTGTGATTTTTTGTTTTGTTTGGGTTTGTTTGTTTTGTTTTCTGGTTTGGTTTGTTTTGATTTGGGTTTTTTGTTGTTTTTTGGGTTTTTTTTTGCTGAACCTCATGGGATCTCAGTCACTTCTGTGCTCTGGGTTCTAACTGCCAAGACCCAGAGTTTGCTACATGAAAGTTTCCATCTGCCCTGAGCCCCTGTGCAACAGAGAACAAATGGCTGGCAGAGATTCTATGCCAGATTATACTCTCCAATGAGCCTGTATTCTGTGATAAACCAGCAGCAGCCCTGTTCAATCAGCTCTTCTCATGTGGAGCTTGAAGTTGGATCTCCCATCATTAAGTATGTGCCCTAGCCGCCTGGCTGAGGAAGAAGTGAGCAGAATTATCACTGTTTCTGCTTCTCAGGAATTGTGATCCCCACATCTGATTTTGCAGTTCTTCAAGAGAACTCTTGTAGGCTTCAGGTGCTTAATCACATCTACTTAGAGAGCTGTAGAGTGTTAAAACAAAGATAAGTGTTTATCTACTCAGAATATGTGTTGTGTGCACAGCTGGGGGAATGAAGTTGACTCTCTAGGAACTTCTAAGGCTAAATTGGGACCTTTGCAGTGTACTTGGATATCTGCCTTCATTCTGGGACTTCTTTTATGCTACAAACTAAATTGCTGTTCAAAATTTAAGTGGGGTAAGGTGAATTAGCATAAGGTTTAATATTAACTTCCTACCATAAAGTTACAATCTGTTTTATTAGTGCAAAACTTTGTTTTATCATCCCATCCCATGGATGTGAGTAATTCACCAAACTGGAACATTAGACTCTAGTTTAATTTCCAAGGATAAGTGATGATAACTCTCTAATTTAATTTATATTTGTACTAAAATAATGACTTCAGTTCATACCACTGTGCTGTATATGTATACCACAAATGCTACTAAGACTATTCATAAAATAAAGAAAAAGTCCCAAACCAGGTCTACTATGTGAGTCCTGGTTTGGATGTTGCATTTGTGATTAGAAGACATTGATTTGATGTCACAAGTATTTTTAACAGGATTTACAAAATGCAAATAGCATTATGTAAGACAGATTACCTATGGCTTTAATACAGGATTGTTTTTAAGCCAGAGGCTACATTTTGCTGGGTTATGTATGTTTAAAACTGAGCACATTAGGATTAGGCTTGGCAGAATACCATTTTCCAAATCCTTGATATTTTCGTGTCAGATTACTTCAATTTTTTAATTTAAAATATGAATTGAAAAGCTGAATTTTGATTGTTTTTTTAAGTAACTTTCAAGGTGGATAGCGTCTTGAGTCAGGATTGTTACAAACAATCTGATTTGTATTGGTAAAATCAGGAATCGATGTAGTCCATCATACTCCCAAAAAGTTTTTTTCTATGTCAGAGAGCTACTTGGCTCTCAAACCAGCAGAAAATACCAAATGCATTTCCTGCACAGCAGAACATATGTGGACAACATGTCACATTGCCAAGCAAGTCAGTCAGGTGTTGGCTTTGCAATGAACCATGAGGAAAATCTTAGAGGCACTTGAACTCCAAATAATTTCTCAAAGGCCTCATATGCACAGTACCACAAGTTCTTGATCTTTAGGTGAATGAAATTTCAGGAAATTTACACAGCAGGCACGGAACAACTTCATGTGACTCTGCATTGTTGTCATTGCTTTATGCTCTGAATGCCTGAAATCTGGCACTCCCTAATAGATAAGCTAGGAGAGTCTCTTACAGTGGTAATGTTTCCTGCTGGAAAGCTGAATTGTCTGATGTACTCAGCAGCCAAGGTTCCCTATTAACAGACTTAACTGGAAAGATGCCTTTTTGTACCCCCAGTGTAATTTCAATTTTTCTGTTTCACATAGCTTATGCCTGGTTTCATGCAAATATGTTGTCATCTGGTTTGTTCACCAGATTTTTTCCAAACCTTTATTACCCTATATACCTAGTGGTTTTCCCAGGGAAACATTTGGCAGCATTTCCTGCATTACAAGGTACATTTAATATATAGAAGCCAAGGTAGAAAAAGTAGAAACTTAAGAGGGGAAAAAAAACCCAAATATTTAAGCACTTGTGAAGTGTTAGTATTGCACATCAATATGCAAGAAAAAAAACCCCAACCATGTAGATAGTTTCTTCTTTCTATTTTAAATAATAAAGGTTCTTGTATTCTGTGACATTTATTTCTATCTCTTAAGTACAACTAGATGGTTTTCCCATCAGCTTAGCTGATGGGAAATTGTCATTTCTGTGGAACTCTGTTCTCTGAGCACTAAAACAGAGCTCCCAAATGCCACAGGCCAAAAGAACTTTAAATGTTAGGGAAATAATCAGAGCCTATCCTTTTAGAAGATAAATTCTATCTTCTAGTATTTCTGAATTCTAGTAGTTCTAGTTCTAAATTCTAGTAGTATTCTCCATCTGCCATTTCTAGGGAGCATTCAGATAGATGCTGAGGTGCTCTTCAGTGGGGATGGTGATTATTTCTGAGACATGAAAAATGGATTCTGACTTTCAGAATTTTAAGATGCTGATAATTTCTGGTCAAAATTGGCTGGAAGGCACCTTAAGAAAAGCTCCTTTTAAGTGATTTCAAACAATTTATGTTCAAAGAGATAAAAATACAATGGAGTATGAAGCTTGATGTTTCTTAAATACCAAGGAAGCAGCTGGAAAAGCCCATGGCTTCCTGTAAAGCTCAGCTTTCCCTGTACCCCTCAGTTTGAAGTAGACGGGAATTAGTCCTGGAGACATCATCCTCTCAGCTCTTAGATGAAAGCCTGATCAAGGACATACCAGTGTTTTGCATGGCTTTTACAGCTCTGCTCTTGAATAGATGGGTTTAGCAGGGGTTATTTTACAGTATGTACCCTGTGTACGAGGGGAATGGGTGTGAAACAGCGCTGTGAGAGAACAGCAGTGATCGCTTCCTGGAGTGACAGTGCTGCTGGAAGAGATGGCCCCTTTCTCTTGTGCCTGTTCAGCTACAGGTGTTGGCTTTGTTGGAACCCAGGGCACAGGGAATATTTCCCTGCCTGTATTAGGGAGCCCTGACCCCCAGTCAGACACTGCTTTTAACCTTCGTCCCTGGAACAAATTGCCAAGGCTTTGGGATGAGTTGGAACATAAAAGTGTGATGTAAATAGCAGTAGTAACAATAGTTTATCACTAGGTGAAGAATTTAGTGTTTTAGGATTTTAGTATGAGAGTGAATGGGAGACAAGATGGAGGATTTGGGGTGTTGTCTCATCTCTTTCTTGTTCTTCTTCCACTCCATTTTCTGTAGCATTGCTGGCACAAAGTCATTGGTTAGAGAAACTAGTTACATAGGTATTATGTGAATAGACTAATCAAAGTTATTGGTAGAAAAGTAGAAATAAAGTACGTGTTAGAAGGTAATTGGATTAGGTATCTTTAAAAGGCCTTGATTTTGGGAACTCAAGGCTCCATTTTGTGCCTTGCTTCTCTTGTGCTGAGTCTGGTGTATGGACAGCATATCAACCTCAAGATAAGAAAGGAATAAAGAGACCCAAGACAGAGAAAATCCAGAGTCTTGCTCGTTTTTCACCCCTTGCCAGAGAACTCAAGAGGGAACTGCCTCCAAAGGGCCCTGGGGGTAAGTTCCCTCCCAAGGTGGGGAAACAGCAAAGCCACCCACAGGCTTGGTTTTGTTCTCCAGTAGACTCCTTATCACCCTCCCTGCTGCATTTTGGTCAAGCTGAGCAGTCTGCAGAGCACACGTGCCACAGGCAAGCCTAGGACGAAGCATGATGCAAAGGGGAGGTCTGATGTCCTCGAGTCAGAAACTATTTCCTTTTTTTCCGACTGATACGGGGAAAGGGTAAACATATACACCTGTGTAATTGATACAGCTTCAGAGTGACACCTGCTAGTCTCCACCATGTTTTTACCCCATCAACTTATTTAAATGAAAAAGAGAAATGGTGACAGCTCTTCTCATGGGTACAAATGAGCCAGAAATTGCCAGGGAGTTGTTAAGCAGTGAGTTAGCAGAGCTGAGGTAAATACAGCAGATGTATAGCAAGTTCTCTACTATCACCATCTCACACTAGTACATAAACTGAGCTGTTTCCTCTGAAAGCAGGAGACTGCTAGTCCACCTGGGGAGGTAGAACCACTGGTCTGGCAGCTCTACAAAGCTTAAGTTCTAATGCTGAGTCTGATCCTCCTGGATGCTGTCTTTCCTTGAAGAGGCTGACATGGCACTCTGGTTTGTTTTATGCTGCAGATGTGAGCAGGGTGATGATCTAGCCTTGTGTTTTCCAAAGCTGTATTAAACCACTGTGGCCCAGCCTATGTTACTGCTTGCTCAGCCTGTTCTAGGAATCCAAACAATTAGCTATAGATAATATCACCTAATTCCACTGTGAAATAAAAGAGAATGGGTGGTCAAAAACCTCCTGACAAGAGCTGTTTTGCTTTGAATAATGCAAATGAAGCATCCTAGCCCAGTGAGCAGGGAGCTTTTTGCCTGTAGCCACAGGTCTTTGTTCCCTTTTCTGACAGACTGCGTATCCATTCTTCTCTCTGATTAGTAGAGCTACTGCTACAGGCAGTCACAAATGGTAAGTGTGTGTCTAGCTGATGTTGGTCTCTCTTGCATTTAGGAAGTCTCTGCACAAGCACATTTAGCCGTCTTTTTGTTTGGGCTTTTTAATGGTGACAATCTAATATAAATTAATTTTCAGATCAATGCTTACTCCAGTCCCTTTGTCAGAGATGTGAGCAAAAACTGCATAATAGAAGTGCTAAATGTATTGCAAGAGAGGAAATATTTAGCAGAAAATCTTTTTTTTTTTCCTGGAATGTGGTATCTTTAATATGATCTCTTCCATAATCATTTTGAGAGAAGAGAAGTTGGACTCTATTAATTCATCATGGGTTTTGGTGAGTCTTAGTGAGAAAATATTTGTATCCTAAAGCCACTTTTTTAGACCTCTGTCTATTTAGAAAGCCATCTATTAAAATTATATGTGTTATTTCTAATTAGAGAAGAACCAATTTCTTTACATGAGAGAAAAGAGGCAACTGGAAGATTGCTTTCAATATTGTTCCCCAGTGTGGCTGTAGACTTTTTTTCTGAGATTTGGGGGAGAAAAGAGGTTTTTGAAGGAGGAAAAAATATTACATACTGGATGCAGGTGCAGCTGTATCATGGAGTTATACTGTAAATATCAGATATATATATAAAATATACATTAAAAAATCCTCTTCCATTTCTGTATTGTTTTCTGAGTTTTTGGTTTGGTGGGGTTTTTTTTTTGTTTGTTTGTTGTTTGTTTTTTTGGGGGTTTTTTTTGTTTTTTTTTTCACCCAGTGATGAGTATTGCACTGACTTTGGTCTAATCATGAACGTAAACACTGAACATAAATTCAGTATTTCCTTCTAGAAGTTTTTTGACAGTGAATTCACTTTTGTTTTTGCTATTTTATTGTCTTCTGATGTTTTACAGCAAGGCTCTTGTTCAATTAGTTGTAGCCAGTCCTTACAGCCACAAGGATTTTGGAACTCTAGAAGGCTCAGGGTTTACTCCTTTTCCAGGTCATTTCTGAATACACTGAGCAGCATAAGCCTGAGCATGGACCCCTGCAGGACTCAGGATAGCCTCCCTTCCCTCCAACATGATTACCTAGTTAGAATTTTAAAGCTACCCCTTTAAAAATAAGCAGAATCTGTAATAAAGGCTCCAAACTTGTACTTTTTCCTCTCCCACACTTAATGCCAGTGTTCAGTACCAGTGTTCAGTAGCAGTGCTGTTAGATAATTTCTGTCTACTGGTTGCTGTGATTTTAACCTGTTTTAGTGTCCTAAAATACAGACTTATACTGTGGGACACCACTAACTCAAAGCTACCGAAACTTGGAATGGGGAACAGGAAGAACACCATGTAAGGGAGGACACATTTTAGATCTGTTTTATGCAGTAGCTCATTGAAAATAGTTGGGAAGAAATACATAGCTGACTACAAATCAAGGTCCTTTTTTTCAAGGTCTGGTACTGTACTAGGTGGTAGGATTTTTAATTATTTTTAAATAAAGTAAATGAAAGTCTGATAATGGATTTTTCCATCTTTAACAGCAAAACATCAATTCTGCTTTTGAAACAACCTGTTTATAAAATGGATGTGGATACTTGGACTGAATTACAATCACTGTTTTAATTGCTTGTAGTACAAATGCATAAACCAAAAACACGTGACTTCTCTCTCCCAGAGATGTAATCATTTAAGGATAGTCACAATTTTGCATAATTTTTATACAAGGACTTGTCCCACTTCAGTTGCTGATTCAGTATATGGTGACAGTTGAAGATGAGGTCATTCTGAGTTCAATCCATTATCAAATGTTACTTACCTTTGCATCGTAAAAGCAGAACTAAAATGTATCAAATCTGTTAAATGGCAAGTTGTCTGTGGAGTGATGGGGTGTAGTTTTGGGTGTGGGAGCAGCTGCCAGGTCACAAAACCAGGGTGTAGAGGTGGGGAAAGTGGCAGCAGAGCCACTTGCCAGTGAGAGGGGGGGTATGACTCAGTGCTCTCAATGAACATGCTTGACTTCTGAGTGCACTTCCAGCCTTTTCTTGGATCAAAATAGCTGTAACTTCGGGGCAGCCTGACAACATTGCCTTTCTGTGTAGTCATGTTGAGAAAGCTGACTGATTCAGACTTATTTTTACATAGTTGCATGTGTAGTGGCTTTTCTGGTTTTGCATGCGTTGGTTGTTATGTGCTGAGTTGGACCAGTAATAGTAATTCCTTGCTATAATATACTCTTTTGCATGTGTTTTTTTTTTTTCCTTATAATTCAAGTTTCCAGTGAATTGGAAATAGCCTTCTTTGTTCTGTATTTCTCCCCTCCTTTCACTAGTCAGCATCACTGTGGGCAGGACAGTAAGAAAGGACAGACAGTTGGAGGCAACAAGAAAATGAAACCTCAGAATTCTCAAGGGATGATAAGTGACTGGTAGTGGCAAGATAGCAAAAGATTTCTTTAAAAGAGCTGTGTGGAAGAAGCAGAGAACTAAAAATGTTTTCAGCTATATTGAGAAAAGAAACAGACTGCAGACTAGAAAACTAGGGAAAAAATGGCAGGAAAACCACATGGAGAGGACTGCCTTGTCTTGATGGCAAAATTCAAATTGAGAACAAGAATATACCTTTACATTTTAACACCACAGAAGGCCATCAGATTTCTCAGGCAAAATTTGCTCTTAGTGAAGCCATGTGGGCTGTCACCAATCAATCATCCTCTTATTTTCCATGTGCCCAAACATAGTTTCCAAGAGTATTCACCCCATGATCCTGCCAGGCACAGCAGTGAGATTGGCCTGTATTTCTGTGGGTCTTCCTTTTTTCCTTCTTTTAAAAATGGGTGTTATGTTTCCCCTTTTCCAGTCAGTGGGAACCTCATGGGACTGCCATGACTTCTCAAATACAATGGATAGCTTAGCAATTTCATCTGCTGGTTCACCAAGGGCCTGTAGATTGATCTCATCAGGTCCCGTGGCCTTGTGCACCTTCAGGTGCCTTAGATGGACTCAAACCCGATCTCCTGCAGTGAGTGGTTCTTCACTCTCCCAGTCCCTGCCTTTGCCCTCTGTGATGGGGGTGATGTGCTCGGAGCAGTTTCCAGGGAAGACTGAGATCACTGAGTACCTCAGCCTTCTCCATATCCCAGGGAACCAGCTTTCCTTCTGGAGAGGGCCCACATTTTCCCTAATTTTCCGTTTATTGTGGATGTACCTGTTGAAGCTTTTTTGTTGCCCTGGACAGATGTAGTTCTATCTGGGCTTTAACTTTCCTAACATGGTCCCTGGTTGCTTGCACAATCGCTCTGTATTCCTTGGAGGCTACGTGTCCCTGCTTCCACCATCTGTAGACTTCCTTTTTGAGTGTTTGAGCATCCAGGAGCTCCCTATTCATCCATGCAGACCTCCTGGTGGTTTTGCCCTCTTTGTTGAATACATTGTTGCTGAGCTGGGAGGAAGAGATCTTTGAGTATTAACCAGCCTTCTTANAAGAAAATGAAACCTCAGAATTCTCAAGGGATGATAAGTGACTGGTAGTGGCAAGATAGCAAAAGATTTCTTTAAAAGAGCTGTGTGGAAGAAGCAGAGAACTAAAAATGTTTTCAGCTATATTGAGAAAAGAAACAGACTGCAGACTAGAAAACTAGGGAAAAAATGGCAGGAAAACCACATGGAGAGGACTGCCTTGTCTTGATGGCAAAATTCAAATTGAGAACAAGAATATACCTTTACATTTTAACACCACAGAAGGCCATCAGATTTCTCAGGCAAAATTTGCTCTTAGTGAAGCCATGTGGGCTGTCACCAATCAATCATCCTCTTATTTTCCATGTGCCCAAACATAGTTTCCAAGAGTATTCACCCCATGATCCTGCCAGGCACAGCAGTGAGATTGGCCTGTATTTCTGTGGGTCTTCCTTTTTTCCTTCTTTTAAAAATGGGTGTTATGTTTCCCCTTTTCCAGTCAGTGGGAACCTCATGGGACTGCCATGACTTCTCAAATACAATGGATAGCTTAGCAATTTCATCTGCTGGTTCACCAAGGGCCTGTAGATTGATCTCATCAGGTCCCGTGGCCTTGTGCACCTTCAGGTGCCTTAGATGGACTCAAACCCGATCTCCTGCAGTGAGTGGTTCTTCACTCTCCCAGTCCCTGCCTTTGCCCTCTGTGATGGGGGTGATGTGCTCGGAGCAGTTTCCAGGGAAGACTGAGATCACTGAGTACCTCAGCCTTCTCCATATCCCAGGGAACCAGCTTTCCTTCTGGAGAGGGCCCACGTTTTCCCTAATTTTCTGTTTATTGTGGATGTACCTGTTGAAGCTTTTTTGTTGCCCTGGACAGATGTAGTTCTATCTGGGCTTTAACTTTCCTAACATGGTCCCTGGTTGCTTGCACAATCGCTCTGTATTCCTTGGAGGCTACGTGTCCCTGCTTCCACCATCTGTAGACTTCCTTTTTGAGTGTTTGAGCATCCAGGAGCTCCCTATTCATCCATGCAGACCTCCTGGTGGTTTTGCCCTCTTTGTTGAATACATTGTTGCTGAGCTGGGAGGAAGAGATCTTTGAGTATTAACCAGCCTTCTTAGGCCCCTCTTCCCTCCAGGGCTTTATCCCATGGTACTCTACCAAGCAGATCGCTGAAGAGGCCAAAATCTGCTCTGCTGAAGTCCAGGGCAGTGAGCTTGCTGTGTGCACCCCTTGTTGCCCCAAGGACCTTGAACTCAGGGTGATCTGAAGTGGCTGGTGTTGCCCCTGTGGCATCTTTCACTCCCTGTTGCACTGTTGGTCTCAGGCTCGTGTTTATATACTTTGAAAGGGAATGTAAAGAGTCCACATTGTCTCTAGGGCAGTAGCCTCCTGTGCAAGAGGTTTTCCCTCAGTCTCTTTCTTATCAAAGAAATATGCAATTAAAACACAACAGAAAGTCCTCCCATATTCTTTTCCTGGGCTGGATTCATTAAATTGAAAACAGGCTGTTGTAGCACTGTCTCTGTGATCACAGACATGCTGGTACAGAATTGAGCTGACAGATGAAGGCAGCACGAGGCACTACTGAAGAGAAGTCTGTCCCAGCTCTTTTTTTCCCCAGAGTCCCTGAGGCAGTTCATCTCAGCACAGTAACCTATTTCAGTCTTACTGGGCTGTGCTGCAAATTTTATTAAAATGCAAGTAAAATGATATACAACAAAACTTATAACACAAGCTTGATTAGGAAATGAACTAATAAATTCATATTACCCATTACCCCTAGGTCTTATTTGATCATTATAATTTTCATTTGAATTTGCGAGCAGTTATGTATTCTAACTAAACCTTGATTTCTATAAAAAAGGATTTAAAAAATCATATATTTTAGTAGACTTAAAAATCTTAATTTTTGTAGTTGATTTGTGTCTGTTAGAGCCAGAATTTTTTACTTTTTTTTTAAGTCAGACTGTGTGTAATGTTCATCTTCTGAATTGATATGTCTTGGGTACAGTTAGAAATAATGTTGAATCTTCAGTTTATCCATAAGGTCAGTCTTACACACTTGCAATGATAGTAAATTTTTTGTGTTGATTGACTGAAATGGGCTTGAAATAGGCATTGAAAGGGGTTAAATTATTGTACCCCTCGGTTTCTGAAAAAGCTTAAATGCATAAGATGGGTGTGAAACTCCCATGTTTATGTGGGATATGTTCTAGGAAGCATCTGTGAACAGAGGGGAACTCCAGGACAGCAGGGCTGTCCTGCTTGTTGATGCAGAAGTTCAGGCATGAGGAAATGGCACTTTGTTTTGGTTCTGTCCCAGAAAAACAGGCTTGTGGCCTTTCCCCTTTACTTCTTTCTCACACTTTGTGGATTCTCACGTAAGTTGTGTGTTACATCACAAATTCAGGTTAGACAAGACTTGTTTTGTCAGACAGAGCCCTAATTCACCATCTGGGAGCAGAGACTTGGCCTGTGCAAGGGCAGCAGAACTCGTGTGAGTCTGAGATGGGCGAAGAGCCACCCAGACTCCAGTGGGTGAACATAAAATACTATTCTAGTATTCTAGATCTGAGTGGTTAACACTGTGAGGCTCTATTCCTTTCCTGGTGAGATACCTACCTGTTTTCATGGGTTTCCGTGGATTGGACTATTCGTTTTCAGCAAAGCTTGGAGTTCACAGAAGGGGAAGATGATACTTATTTTAAACTGATTTTAGTTATTCTCACAAATTCCCTTATATTTAAGTCAGTTCCTCTTTCCATATGCACTTACCAGTGCCAAGATTTTTCTGTACATTCCTAGATGTTTGCATGTAAAGATACTTCCAGTCATACTTAGTCCATTACCTGTCTTAATGTGTGTTCAGTTTGAACACACATAAAAACATTTTGAATAGAGAGATCTGACAATCATACTGTGGTCTATACCTGCCTGTGATCCACTGCATCCTGGAATGCTGACAAAACTTGCTCATAGATTTATGGATGTGTGTCTGTTAGAGTTCATAGTGTTACCCACACTGTGTGGGAATTTACTTACAATTAACTTCACAGAAACATTTATTTGTTTACTACTGAAAACATTTGCTTATCAGTGTATACTCTTACCAGTTTTGTTCTGGCTTGACCTTTAATACAGAAATCTACTATTCCCCAGTGCTGGTGATTTTAGAGTAAGAAAGTAGCTCAGGGACTCATGAACATGCTTCCATAAGGATTTCTGGCTTATTACAGAAGACTTCATTTTAGTGATACTCAATTTCGGTATTTAATACTTTGTTTCAGAATAAACCTAAATGGTGTTTTTTCAGCTTTTTTTTGTTCTGTTTAATTAATCATTCATCTAGGAAAAACATTAAGGTTTTTATCTAGGAAAGTGCTAATCACTGGGAAGTAATTTTACTAGTATGATACCTGGAAAACCTGCTCTCTATCATTGACAGTGTAAAACTAAATTATGTCTATTCTTGTATGGTTAAATCTTAATATCACATAATGACCAAAGGTTGCTACTCTCTGAAAATTCTGCACACCTTGGCATTTTTTGTTTATAAGATCATAGCAGCTGCTCCTGGAGTGGACAAATGTTAGTCTGGACAGTGGAGAGGCTGAAGTACTCACCCGAAGTGGAAGGCTGGAGAAGCTTGGTCAGGGAGGCACAAAAAGCTCCCACTCAGGGCTCAGCACTGGCCCTGCCTGAACTTGGGCTGTCTCTAGATAGGGCTCTTGCTCTGCTGTCCTCACCAGGTGACAGGAGTTTGGCTTAGTTTCAGTATTAGATCTAAGCCAGCCTTATGCATTCATGCATTAAATGGGAAGCTGACAAGCTGTCTTGGAGTTCAGGGTGCTGGGTGTGTCTAAACTCTCTCCAGTAAGCAGCCTGAGATCCCAGCATGAGGTTGAGAGACCTAGTCTGACTGCTCACAGCCTTCCCAAGCTTGGCAGGATTTACTAGCCCAAGGCCAGCATGGAGAGCCTGAGTGTGCTGTTCCTCACAGGGTGTCTGAAGCTGGTTATATGCAAATTTTCATACAGAGCTACTTTACATGGCTGTGCTGTTGCTGAGCCCAGCTGTACCATGCTGCCTCTGGTGCTGTGACCAGCAGCACAGACCTCAGAAGAGGCCAGCTAATCTCTGTCATCACTGTGGGAGTCAGTGCCAGGTCACACACTTCCCCAGAGATGGAGGTGTGTAGCACCTGGGCTGTGTCAGGTGTAGCTGTGCTGTGCCATGGTGTCTGTGGAGACACACGGGCAGAGATAAAGCCATTATTTGAGACAGTCTGAGGCTGTCTCTGTTGTAATGTTAAGGAGGAAAGTAAGTATGGATAGCTTGTAATGAATGGGGGTGGAGAATAAAAATGAGAGCTAAGAAAAGAGAAAAAGTGTGTCAAAAGTGCATCTTCACTTATAGAAGAGGGAAATTTCTCTAGTGAAGGAAGAGAGGATGTGAATAGTGAGGTTTTCCAGTTGTGAAACCTGGACTGTTTCTTGTGTTTTCTTGTTGACAGTGGTTTGATACAAATAGAAATGATTCAGGGGCTAAACTGTGTTGTCTCTCCTTGAAGACAAATATCTTAGCCCAGCCCAATGTCCTAGGCAGCAATAAATGACACCTTCTGGACCTGCTGAGTGCCATAAGGAGGAATATCTGATTTCTTCTGTACTAGTGACTGTGTGCTGGAGCGTGCAGTGACCCACCTACAGCAAGAGGAGTTGACACTTCCCTCATACTGGCTTCATGCGGCTGGGATCAGTGCTCTGAGAACACGAACAGGGTGGGTTGTGTTCTGTCAGGGAGGAGTGGGTGTTGAACCAGGAATGCAATGGTCTTAACATGCATAAGATAATTGTGGTTTCCACCAGGTTTGGATCCCAGATGATTACCTGCTATCTCATTGTCCAGCACCAACTCAAATAAAATGATAATAAAGTGCTATTTCACTGGGCATATGAAGTAGGAAGACCCTTCCCCTCCTATGAAGTATTTACCTGAAATCTAGGGCAGAGATTTTTTCTCTGGTCTACTTATTGGAATTAGAGTTTTAAATTTCAATCACATAGATGTGGTTAAACACTGGGTTGCCTAAATGAAACAGGGAGAGAGAAAAATCCCAGTTGGTTTTTTGCTCATAGATTTAAGGCTAACTTTGTCTAGATTTTCCCATTCTACTTAGCTTTAAGAGAAGGAGTTGCAATATAATTTTTTGTTTGCTTGTTTCGGGCTTTTTTCATTGTTGTTGTTTCATTATTGTTCATGCAACTAGGTCTAAGAAACTATAAACTCCAAGAAGGAAAGGGTTTATAGATGGAGAAAAGTGATAAAATAAATATTTTAAAATATTTTTTAAAATTTTAAAGTGTGCATTTGTAGTCGAAGGTTGAACAGTGGAATACTTTTTATGGTATGAGAGGAAGGTGTGGTGTTTCAGGGTGGGCTTTTTTGCCATACAGAAATGTAAAAGTTTCATTTCATGTTTATTGAAGTATGGAAGGATATGGAAAACAGAACTTGAGTGTCAGGCTCAACAGGGATTCTTATGACTTCTTTTCATGTTTCTCTCCTGCTTAATCTCTTGTAAATCAAGAGAAATACCTTGTTATACTTTCATATAATCTCGTGATTTTCAGTCATGATTAGTGTGCTTGATAGGCATTCTTATTTCTTCAGTAATTAATAATGAGTATCTAAAAAATATTGGGTTTTTTCCTCAGGTGCATTTCATATGCTGCTTGTTAGGGAAAGCTTAATGGCTTCACTGCTTTTGGCCTATTTCACTTGTCATCATTGTTACGTATTGAATTCTAGGATGCAATGTTGTCATTCATTTAAATTCTCTCTCTTCTCTCTGAAGACAGACAAAGATGCCTGTGTCTCAGAACCACCTTTGTTGAAATAATCAATGAGGTTCAAGATGATTTATAGAAAACAGTGGGCGATCCCCCTTTGTTGGAGCGTCCTTTGTAATCCTAAGGATGGCACGTCAGTGTGGTATGGCAGTGAGTGGGCTCTAAAGAGCAAGGGTGCATATGGGGTGATTCATGGAGTACTGAAACAGGATGATTTCAACTGAGGCTTTTCTAACTTCAAATGCAAAATGCAGAGAAACATTTTCTACAAGTACACACACTGTTCGGGAGTATGTGAAATATTCATTATTTTGCATTTCATTTAAAGTTTTAAACCAGCCCGAGACAGTTCTTGAGTTTGTCTCTGCTTTCCCTCCTGTTGGTAAGTGTACTGCCTCATTAACTTCCTGGCCTAACAATAAAGACCTTGGAAAGACTTTTGTGCATCGCCAGACAGATGATGCAAGGCATAAATACAGCCTTGGGAACATCTTTGGTGTCTTTTTTAGTGAAACCTGAGCATAAAGGTTGGTATTTTTAACTGGCAGCATTTCAGTAGACTTGCATCACTGTTGGAGCCTAAGTAATTTTTTTTTTTTCCTTGCTGTACCCTTCAAAGTGATGTAATGGGGGAAAAAAATTACAGCATTTCACAAGGCAAGAAAGAAAATCCCCCATGGCATCTGAATGCTGGTTTTGACACTTTTTAGTATGAAGGAGAGTGATGACAATAACCTCCAGTTCAGATAATGATTCCCAGTTAATCATTATTTGTGAGAATGTGCTGCATTAAAAATGTTTTGTGACATAATTTTCAATTTACTTAATAGCTGTTAAATTTGACTTGATCTCTTTATGCCCTGCTTAGCATGTCTTCCTTTGGAAGGCCTTGTTTTCGTCATTAGCTGTCTGTATACTCAATTATATTCTTTCTGCCTTCAGCAGGATTGTAATTTAGTTTATTAGATGTTCTACCATAGAGTCATACCTAGTCAATTGTCAGATGTTGTTTGACAAATTTAGCACTATTTCCCCAGTTTGACAAATTTAGCATTATTTCCCCAGACGACCTCTCAAGGCACTATGAAGCTGTGTTACCTTCTAGCACTAGACCTATAAACTATTTTTCAAGCAGAGTGAAAAGAAGAATTTAGTCAAGGTGTGAGAAGAAGCATACCCAGTTTCCTTTTTACACAAAATACTTGCAGGGTTTTTACTGGAGAAAATATGTTGCTTTTTCTCCTTTTGTATAGGATGAATTTACATTGAGTAGTACCAGTGTCATTCAGATGTCACTAGAAAATGATAACCCAGAAAAGTGAAAAATGCAAGAAATTATGTGCCAGGCAATATTTATTTATTTTTTTAACTTGAGGGCTATCTTCCTGTTAGACCACTAATTCTTGATGAAGAAGTTTTTGCTCAAATGAGCATCATGTTAAATACAAGATTTAGTTACGCTGCTGAAGGTACACATCCTGAAAGAAAGCAAACTACTGTTGTCTGTTCTCCTCATTTCTATGCAACGTGGAATATTCTATGGAATGTAGATATTCTGTGGAACTTCTGTGGAACTGTTTTTCAGTTGGATTTTTAGGTATCTTAAAAAATGTTTTGCAGTTTTTAATTATTTAATATTTTTAAAATCAGTATCTTTATGTCAGCAGATAAGCTGGGAAACTAAGTCACTTAGTGTTCTCTGTTAGGGGGTTAATGTTTTAAAATGGAGAAGCAGATTGAAATGCTTGTTTTCTAGAGCACATTGTTAGCCCTCACATTGGAAATTTCCTTTTGAGGTGGTGGTGGTAGTAGGGAAATTAGCAACATTTATTTAAAATACAAATTTCCGCCCACCATGCTTAAACCACCCAATATTCAAGTTCCATTTTTAAAGGCTTATTGCATAATTGAAGCAGTCATATAATTTTGTTTCTAATAATTGATATATTTCATTTATTGTTAAATGAGCTCACACAGAATGTGCACAGCTGTCTGGCTTGTATGGTTGTGCTGATCAGTGTGTATTGCAGCGTTCCTTATGCTTAAAAATATTGTTTTGTAGGTATGTGGTGGAGGTTTGCTTTTGTTAAGGTCACCCACTTGGGAGTTCTTCATTTGGTGAATCATGTAGCATGGTGCAGTGATTAGATGCCAAGTCACGATCCAGTGCTTTGAGCTAATTTTACTTCCAGTGTGGTGCTTTTGAATGAAAAGCTCTTCCTACTGGCACTGGTATGTTTCAGGCAGGAAAGGAGCTGTCCTTTAGCTGCTCCTTGGTGCAGGGTTCCTGTCAGGGTGTGTGCCTCGCAGTGCAGGCTGCTGGCTCTGAGGATCCCAGCTGCTCCCCCACTTCTTTTAGGGGATAGCACATATGTGTATAGGAGGATGCTTCTGCATCTGCAGTCTTGAATACAGTGTAGGCTTCTAAGGCTGTGGGAGCACATAGCCAAAAGTTAAGTGTTGCTCTGAGCAGAGCAGACATTGCTGAGCCATCTGAGTAAGCTGTGTGCTGCACCAGGTCTGGATGCATCTTTTCCTCCAGTTGCTTTTAAAAGTGGTTGAGAAGAACTTCCTAATTTAAACACTTGGAAGGAAATTATACCTGAGAAAACTGTTACACAGTACTGAGCTAAAATTAGAGCTCTGTTCAAACCTGGAGACTAGTTTTTGTCATGTATTCATTCCTCTTTTGAGTCATTTTAGTTCATACATATGGGTACAGTGCTACCAAATTGCATGAAATAAATATAACTTGTAACAGTTGATCATGTCTCACCCTTTATCATTAAAGGAAGAATTGTTAGTGCTATCTGGTTTTTAAGCTGTCTGACACTCGTGTTTGCTGCAAGTTAGTTTTGTTTGAAAAACTTCAGCCAAAGTAATTCAGTCTCTTCTGAAGATGATGGCAGATTAGAAGCTATTAACCTTTCCCTTCCTGTACAGGATAGGTACTTTGTCATTACTGTGGCTGATTACTGTCTGAATTGAAGAACCTTTGATAAATTTCAGCTTGTCTGTTTTAGTAGCAAAGCATAAGCTGTAACAAATGCTGTAACTATACTGAGTGCATCCCAGATAATACCTGCAGGTGTCTGACAAGGCTTTGTATTTATAGTAATAAGCTATTGGAGTGGCCAAGTTTGGGGTTTGACAAAAGAACCAGTGGCTTAGGGGGAAGAGGAAGTTTCCCCTTTGGTTAATAACATTGCTTGTCAGTAATTCTGAGGAATGAATAGCTGGTAATGTGGAAGAGCAAGGAGAGTCAGCAAGAGGGTGAATGGTTAGGCCCAGACTCTGTGACAAGTTGTGAAACTGGTGAAGCTGGAATTGGGAATTGCTAGGCAAGAAACAGGTCCTTCCTTGTCAAGCAGCTGGGATAAGGTGTCTGTCTTGACACTGGTAAGTGCTGCATCCTCTAATAGCCTTGGCACTTCCACGGTGTGTGCTGTCTCCTTTAAGTCCTACATGGGAATCCTGTGCCTTTAATCAAACTATAGTTTTGGAAGCTTCAGTTCAGTGTCTAGTATAATGCCAAGACTGCTGCAGCTCAGCAGGATCTTCTTTTTCATAGCATGGCCTTGGTTATGTATGTTGAGTGACCTGGGGAACATAAGACCATACAAGAGCCAGGAGCTGCCTAGGATGGTCTTGGAGCACTGTTGGCTAAAATAGAAGTGATGCTGTCCATTGCCAACAGGTCCCAAGTGAGATGGTAATTTAAAAAGCCAGCTGAGGGAACCAAACACTGTGGATGGTCAAGCAGATCAGTGCTTAAGCTCCTGCACAGACCTTTTTTGTACTCATGTGTTGACATGATGAGTGTGGCAGAAATTAAGCCTCTGAAGTTGGGGGACTGGGAGAAACAGATTGACCTAAAGGACTGGAAGCTTGTTTATGTGCATGCATTTGGAGGACAGAAAGGATGAGTGCAGTAGGTAACAGCTGGGAAGCGAGGAGATATCAGGAAAAACCCAAAGGAAAAGCTGAAGGTTGGATAGCAGAGAGCATGAGACAAGGTAGAGGTATAGCAGTATAAGAAGAGGTGGAATAGAGATGTACAAAAGCTTCCTCTAGGCTGAAATGTGTTAGTGAACAGTATCCATTGCACAGCTTTGAAGGTTGACTCCAAAATGTTGGGGTCACCTTTCTATTGCTGTGTATTCCACTGCAAAAACCTAAGTTATCTCTTCCGCTGGTGGCGTTTTGCAAAGAAAAGTTTCCTTTTTTATTTTTCTTCTCTTTAGATCACTTGTGAAGAGGTAAGGTCACAGTTTAGATCACTTGGAACACATCTGAAGTTCCAGTTCTGCTTTTAAACTCTGTCATTATTTATAATGAGTAATAGATAGAATTTATATTCCCAAAAATTTCTCTGAAGATCTACTATGAAAGGTTTGCTGAGAGAAATAAAAAAAAACTCCAAAATAAAGCAGTCAGTAGAAACATTAGAATAAATTTGCAAATGTGGTAAGAACTTTAGTCTCACAGTACATGTGCGTTAATCATTACATGGGCATAATCATTACATGATAAGGCATGCTGAAATTGATCTAAATAATCATCTGTGTTTGTAAGGGGTAGGGCTGAAATTGTTGCTGGAAAATTTGATTTAATTATTGTTATGGTTATAGAGATGAGTGTAAAGATAACAGTTCATCCTACCATGTACTGTTTATGAAATACACATTAAGTTGGATGGGGGGCAGGGGGGTGGGGGGAGAAGCACAAGTAGAAAGAATCAACAGGCACTTCCAGAGTGTTAAATACCAAAATTTTCTGGAAAAACACTTTGCAGAAGCTCCCCTGTTTCCTAGGACTGAATTCCCAATTACTTCTTGCATGGATGACTTGAGTTGTCTGTTTTCAGATACCTACTGATAGTTTTACAGGTCTTTTTCTCACTTTCTTCTCCTGGAGTTGGTGTTGGCAGCGTGGCTGAAGCCCCAGCCTCCAGGCTTAGTGACAGTGCTGCCTTTGTGGTGCTGGCGGGTGATCTGTCAGCTCTTTTCCTGCAGGCAGTGGGGGTTTGCAGCACACAAAACCCCACTTCCCGCTGCCCATCGGGAGAGCAAAGAACTTGGCAGCTTTAATCATTTGCCAGCTCACAAAAATATGTTGGGTTTTCCAGCCTTGTAGCTAAGATCAAAATCATCTCTAGTGGAAGTTCAGTTTTGTTAGCGTTCCTAGCCTCTCCTCTTGGGGCAAAAGCAATTCCTAGGTATTGTATGGAAAGAGATATGGGGTTTATTTTCTTCATTATCTTAGTTCTTCTGCTTGTTAGAGGAATCAGGTGGTTTCTGTGGGTTGCTCACCTTCTCAGCAGGTGGTGAAAATCAATTTGATGCCCTGTAGTTTTGACAGATGCTACCAATATATGTACTGGGTGCAAAATAAAAATACCTTGCTATCATTTTACACAGACTTGTCTTCTCCAGACTGTGTTGTTACCAGTTTGTCACTGTAGTTCTGTTTCCAGAGTTTCAATACCCAGGTGCCTGAACTGGCTTCCTAAATATATAAACAGGGCAAGGACATATTTCACAGTGTTTTCAGGGAATGAAGCAGAGCTTAGTTGAATGGGAGGCTGATTTAGGCTGTCAGATAAGTTTAGCAGAAGGCTAAACATACCACTAACACAGGTACATTACAGTCTTTGCTGAAAAGGGGGGCATGGTTTGTATATGAAGATTCTGGCCACTGCTGATGCTTGTAATGTGGCAATTTGAATTGGATTGGGAACTGGGGTCAGGAGGATTGGGCTGGGGAGAGGGTGCAGAGTCCTGGTAGCTGCAGAGTGAGAAGGAGACAAAAATCAGAACCAGGCAAGTCTGGGAGGCCCATACAGAGCACAGTGAAGAACTAATATCTCTTACCGTGATCTTGTCATCACCAAGTTTTTTGTCTTCTGAGGCTTCTGTGATTGTCATATTGGTACATATCATCTGCAGCCCTGAGTCATTTCAGCTCTCAATAGAGAGCAGCCAACTTTACTGTGCCATGTTGTGATTTGCAGCTTGTAAAATTCTCTGTAAAACAGTCTTACATTTAAATCTATATTTAAGAGATATTTTTAAGCTTTCATTTTACAAAAAAGTAAAGGTTCTTGTACTTCACTTTATTTGTGGACATCTGAATTTTATTAGCTTCTGTATTAACACAGAAGGGATGAGGGACTATCTCTTTTCTTCAACTGACAGGTCCTGTTACTCTGCTGTTGGCCACCTAAGTTAATCCAAGTTCAACATCATTGATCAGGTTACATGGAGGATATCGTGCCTTTGTAAGGCTGGCAGAAAAGTGAGCTCTTTCAACAGACCTGCCCTTAGCACGAGGCTTCGGTGTGTTTAGTTCTTGTTCAGTTTAAACATAAAACCAGAATGACATTCTTAAATTATCAAAAGCCATTGTTATTTTATCAAGACTTTTTTTTTCAAAATAGGTTTTGATTTTGACTTACAATTTCATTTTTTTAATGCAGATACCGTCATTGAGTTGTTAGTGTTGTAATTGGCATGAAGACACAATTCTTCAAATGTCCTCAGGAACTGAGGAAGCTGAAAGTTTTGCACTCCATGCTTTAAACCTGAATCTATCTCAAAAGAGTTCTTTAATGAATTTTTTATTTTGGTAAAATAGACATCTTGTCAGTGTTTAAAGTCAAAACAACATTAAATGTTAATAATGCCGCAGCTTTGACTTGCTGTGTGTTTTAAAACTCCCTTAGTGCTTCAAGTCAGTTGGTAGCACTGAGTGTTAACCTCAATCAATATATGCCTGTAAATCCTTTTAAAGAACCTGCAGTGCCTATTTTTTTCTTATACTATTTGTTTGCTTGTTTTTTCCTTCCTTTAACCTGCTTGAATTGCAGTTCCCATTTTGAATTTGGCTTTGTCAGTAGGATACATTTAGTCTCTTGGTGTTTGTAGTGTTTGGAGAGTAAAAATATGTTTTTAAAGTTGTTTGTTGCTTGTGGTCCTTGCCCAAGTATTTTTCCTTTTCTGATAAGGGAGAACTGTACACATATACCACCACTGGCTGTTCTGATGGATTATCCTAGAGAAACTACGACGCTGTGGCAACTGCAGAAAATAAAAACAATCTGATTTGCAATTGGAAAACAGTTCTACAGCAACAGCAGAATAAAATATACTTTTTATTTTATTTACTGGTTTACTTAATATGTCTTCAAGTATCCAATCTTTGTTTTCCATAATCATCCTTTAGGTATTTATTGGTTTTCTGTACATCCTAATAAACTTTACTTTTCTTTAAAGGAAAATGAAATAGTAGCTAAAATAATTAATATGTTAACTGGTTAGTTTTAGGTTTAGGTATATTTTCAAACAAAGCCCCCCCCCAAAGCTTAGCAAAGTGAAAACAGACTTCTATTTCTGTGCTTGTAGAAAAGAATTGCTAAAAGCTTATTTACCAAGTCAAGAGGCCTGCTTGAATAATCTCTTATTTAAGATGAAAAAGAAATGTTTTTAGTGTTTGAGGCTAAATCATAATTTTTAATTGGCTATGTTTGCTAAGGTAATTTCCAAGTACGTTTTGCAGAATTTCAGTAAGACTTGGGTTTATCATAAGTTGGCATTTCACCCATCACAGATCCTGAGCCAAAATATTCCTAGTTTAAAAATGAGGTAACATCTCTATCATCATGCTTTCAGGAAAGTATCGTCGTGGTCCACACACAGAAGAAAGGACTCTTGACAATAATTTCAGAAGGCTAAAATGATTTATTAAAATGACTCTATAATTCTAGTATTTTTCTATATCTGCTCAGCAGAGAGCATTCCATGCTCCTGCTGCTGCTTCGTCCAGCGAATGTGTCCGAATAGTTTACAATATCAGAAAGATAAAGTAATTTCAGTTCAGTCTCCTCATAGGTAGGAGGAGGCCAACCAATTCCATGTCCTTGAAGAACAGACACAGATATTTTGTTTACAGAAAGCTTATACAGAGTAAAAGATAGCAAAAGGATGTTCTCCCATGAGAAAATGATCAGAAGGCTTACACACAGAGAAACTTATAATATGTTCATAGCAACAGGAAAGGCTGATAACATATATTGATATCCACAGACCATAATAGTATAACTAAAATAACCAGGTAAGATCAAAGTTACAAGTCTGATTTTTCCAGTAAATAGTGAAGTTAGAGAAATACTTGAAGATTGCTGGGAGGAAGTGTAACTCATTGAAACTGGGGGTTTTCTTAATAGGGAGAGGTGGTACTGAGAGAGAAGTAAATTAGGAGACCATGTTCAGGCTTTAATGGGGTATTCACAGATCCCTTCTCTACTGTGATTTTTCTCTGTGTGTCAAAAGAGTGACTAGTATTAGAATACTGAATAAAACAGCATCAGTTTTAGTCATGGCCTTAGAAGCCCCTCAAAGACAAACCCCTTACTTTCTGAGTTCACATATGATTACTATGTATGTTGTAAGCTCATCACCCTTTGAGGCATGAGGCTGCATTTGTTTGTTGTATGTGCTATCTCTACTTTGGAGGAGAACACAGCACATTTACATCAAGCACCTGCTGGAAAAGCATTGGTTTCCAGGGTATAGCAATTTGGAAAACAGAGCTGCAGGCTCTTGTTTAAGTAAAACCTGTCCTATGGATGGAGATTTCCACTGAGTTTGTAAAACAGGTAGCTATTTTGCAATTCTATATATGGCTTACAATTTGGTAAGCAAAAAAGTGCTTTAAATGGATTATATTTAAATATGGAAATTATATGTAAATTATATTCCTCCTTCTACAATTGAAAAGTAAAACAATATGATACCTTTAGACTTGTATCATACACTCCTAATGAAAAGGGGACATGGTGTTACTGCAGAGGGACTGCATGGCCTCAGGAGCTAATCTAACATAACTGTACCTGCTGGTGTCACAGCTGCTAGAGTTACAGCTGTGCCGTGTTTCCAGCTGTTCCAGTTCTGTCTGTGCAGCAGTTCTGGCTGCTGCAAACCAGGTTTGCTGTACAAAAGGCAGTTAGTAATTACCTGAACTGGATGGTTGGCAGCTCCAGCAGCCTCCTATGTGCAGAAGTGATTGCAAACACCTTTGCTATCTAAGCTGCTAATAAAGGAGAGGTGCATCTGCTGCTCATCAGGTTGTTTGATAACTTCAAAACAGACTTCTGCAAAGTTCAGGTTCTTGTAAGATTTTGAGCCTTTTATTTTTGTTTTGTTTTTTAAATCCTGTAGGAAGTCATTTGACAAATGCATGAAGTAAGGAAAAACTATAAAGGGCACAACTTCTTTAGGGTTTTTAAGCAGTGATAAAGCCAGTTTCTATATGTGTGTGAGTATTTAACCTCTTACTGAAGAGAAGACAAAATCATGCAATGCATGCAAATCAAAACCTGGACCTGCTGTGAGTCTGGATGTGTGGTAATTTGGCTGTAATGAATATGATGTTAATTATTTTAATAAAAATTTCATATTATAATATTTAATAATGACTTCATTCCTACATGAATCCTACCCTTCTTTTTTGGTGTTTTTGGATACCATATGCAACCTGCTACTTTCTTCATCCACTCCAATTTGTGTAGTGTATTTTCTTGCTGAAACTATCTTTTGAATGTGTGATTTTATTGCTTAGTTTACCTCTGTTGCCATATAGTTTTACTGTGTTTAAAGGAAATACAAATAGTTCAATTTTTTGTCATTGCAGAGGTAAAAAAGCTATTATGCTTGTGTGGTTCCTGCTTAATGTTCCTGCAGTGGCTACTGTAAAAATGAAATATTTATTCTATTCATGCAACCCAAATTCAGCAGTTAGTTGCTCCATTAAAGCATTTGACAACTTACAGAATATTAATGACACGTAGTCTTTGTGAAGATGTGAATGGCACGTCTAGCAACAATACTTTGAAATCACAAGTATAATTACAAAGAAAAATATCAAATGTCCTATTTCCATAAGTAATGCTGAATTATTCAAATGTATTTAAAATCAAATGTAGTTCTGACTGGACTGCAGTAAGGAATGGCTTCAAGCCTTTGAGTATTTTTTTTTTTTAATATCCAGGTCAGTAGCTGAAATTCGTTCTAGATCCGTAGTCATGAAAATTAATTTGCCTATCAGATGGACAAAAAAATATTTTTAAAATTGAGTCCTTGAAGTCTTAATTGTACAGTATGAAAGGGCTCTGCCATAGTGAAAAACTTGCAATGTTTAAGAAGTTAAACCTGAAAGCAGTATAGTGTGTGTTTTTGGGATAGATGTTCATGGTTTAGTCTCAGAAATAGAAACCAGGTTTAAAGTGAAAGTTTGTGGAAGATGAAGCCCAGACATGCAGTTATGTGCAACTTTTCCCTTTCGAAAATGCTCAAATTTATCAAAAAGGGGGCTTCCCCTTTTAACCCTTCCCTTCCCTGTGCTGCTCCAGCTGTGCACAGCTGTGCACAGTGGTGCCTTGAGGGTCCCCCTCTGGGGCCAGCACTGGGAAGAGCTGGGCTCTGGGCACTGGGATGCAGCAAGACTGGCATAGAATCAGGAGGTCACGAGGTATCTGCACCTGGTTTTTTATTAAGACTGCTTTACTGCTGAGTGGTGGTTTTTTTGAATGAAGATCTTATATTTGGAACTTACTGGAAGAATTATTATGGATTTGTGCCTTTTCCAACAAACAGCCTTGACTACAATGCTTGCTGGAGGAAAGACTTGAGATAAAATGTACCCTTTTGTTAAGTAGATGCAAGGCCTCATGGTTTGTCTCTGAGGAAAATCCCTATTCTTTGTGTTTTAGGATCTTTGGATAGCAAAGACAAAGGGGTAAAAAACAGTATTTTTTTTTGCTTCAGTATGCTCCTTAGATGTGATCTGCAAGGGAGAGAGATTGTCTTCCCTGTCTCTCTAAACAAGCTGTGCCACTGAAGCAAAGTGCTGGAGAGTGGGTGAGCCACAGCCAGTGCTGCTCAGTGTAAAGGAGAAAGCACTGCCACACACTACGTTCCTCTTGTTCTTATTTCAAAGAAAATTACAGCTGTCTGTGCCAGTGCTTTGGGGAGCCCAGTTATTTTGTATGCTTGGCATGCTCTGTGTGTATGTACAGCCCTTAAGGAGTTCCAGGTGGCTAAACTTAGTTTCAAGTTGTCAGTCAAGTTATTGACACAATTCAAGCAGACAGCTTCTAAATTCTATCAAAATGATACAGAGAAAGAATGGTAGATAGCTAGAGAGCATTCAAGTAAAGATTAAGGCACTGATAATTTGGGTGTTTCTATGTGTGATGGTAGATGAGGGTGGACAGAGGGACATCAGCAGCTGAATGTGGCCTCCATTCCAGCCAGATTCTCTTTGGGTAGTGCAGGCTCAGGTGTAGCACATATAGCACGTGCAGAAGTTCAAGCAACATGTGCCTAACCAAGAAAAAGAAAAGCCTTGGACAGCTGAAGCGTCCCAAAAAGACTCCTGTATCCAAAGAAGATTTAATTTCATTAATTTTCTTTTCTTCCCTCAAGAATGGACAGAATCTTGATTCTGTCTTGTTGGGATTTTTGTTTTCCTTTTGAATGATCTTTTGAATGGTGCTTTTTGTTTTGTGTTCCTGTTTGGTTGGTTTGGGTTTTTTTACAGAATCAAGACTGTAACCTCACTTTGTAGGTGTCATCTTCTTCCTTTTATTCTCTTCCCTTTCTTTCCCAGGCTTGAATCTGTTAAATTGTTTTTTTATATGTAGTTGATGCAAATTCATTTTGGCTACGCACTTGGTGTCTGTAGTTTCAGTAACTTCTAGTTAGCTACAAGCACTGCAGCACCAGCAGGTCTGTTTTGTTCCTGAAGCTGCAATTGGTTTTCTAGCTGCTGATAAATCTCCTCATCCTGAGGTTGGGAAGTGCACATTTGTCTACACTTACACTGTGTTTCCATATATTTAAATGGCTTTAGGCATCCAGTAGTCAAGGACACTCATTGTGCACAAAGAGGAAGGGCAAAGCATTTGTTCCACTATGAAAAGGGATGGAGAACAGTACTAGAGAAAATCTTAGTATAATTAAGGTTAATGCTGTGAATCTTATTATAGAGCGTCCTCATTAAAAAGTAACATGAAAACATAAAGAAAGCCTGTGTATAGTACTTAACTGGATGTGCTGGTAAAATAATAAAGTGAATGAACCTTGAGTTATTTGAAGAGGACCCTTCTCAGTCAGCTTTGCTGACTGGAATCACTTCGGGGAAATCTCACACACTGCTTGGCAACTTCTCTGTGTGATAAACAGCTTATGTGCCTCACGTGTGAACAAAGGCTCTCCCTGTAGAGGATTAAGAGGAATGGGACCTGTGTGAATCTGCATCCCCAGAGCGTGTGAGAAGGGATTTTCTGTAGCTGGCAGACAGTCTGCTTTGGCTGCTACAGTGAACTTCAGGGAAATGTGGAAAGGAGACAAAAGTCTAAGAACTGTGATCAGGACATACATGCTACAATTATTTTGGAACAAAGAATAGTTATTCAGGTCTAGTTAAAAATTCCTTGAACTTATTTCCCCACCATAATGTGTTGGTGACTGGTAAGAAGTAACTGGCTATGTTTTTGTATAGAGCATCCTGTTGTTTGTAGGAAAAAAACACAGAAGGAATAAATGATTACTGAGAGAGCAACAGCAAAGGGTTTAATTAAAGTATGTCCATGAAATTTCAGTGGTAATAGCTTAAAACCAGTAGAAGTAGTTATGATCAAGTTTTAAAGTAAATAAATAAATTCTATAATTCTTAGAGGATCCTGCTCTTCACAATTTTTGCTTTGTATATCCTTGACTTTTTAGATACTCTTTAAAATTCCCCTCCAAGTTTGTATATGCAAAAACATGCAAAGAGAAGATAAATCTATCAAAACATGTACAAGGAACAAAGCTAAAGCAAGGATATGCATTTCTTTAAGTCTCATGTAGGAAATGGCAACATTTTGTTTCTTGCTTTTCAAACAAACAGTAGTAGTAATATGATCCAGCATGCCTAATCTGGGTCCTAGTGTGATCATCAAATTGAAATACCATCTTGGTCATGTGGACATGCCAGAAGACTTAATGGTGTACATTTCAATACTTAAGTCTGCACTCTAAAAATTATAATATTGACATGACTTCAGTTGTAGTTAGGCATACAGAAGCTTTTAAAACATTCAGTGTGCAAAGTAACAGGTAAAAGAAGCAGCCCATTTTATTATCATACTGTGATTGTGAGCCTTCGATCTTCATCTTCTTCATTGTCCTAACCTAACTGCACGAGCAGCTTTTATTTTGGGTCTCCCTTTGCCCATTCCTGGGTAATGGTGACCCATGTGTAAACTTGATTTCTAGAGTTACAGATCCCATATGTATTTGCCCAGTCCAACTTACCAGTCCAAAGCCTGTCTCTGGGGTTAAACTCCACCATGAGGGTAGCTCTTCAGCTGCTTGAAGGTCTCAGATGAGTATTGCACTAACTAAATTTTGATGGGAATATGACTTTGACCTCAGAAAGCATAAATGATTTGTTACTTTTCCTGAGTATTATCATATCCCTGGAGAGAGTTGAGGACATTTATACAGGAAAGCCAAAAATGCATGAAAAAAAGATGGATGAATAATTAGTGTCATCTGACAGTTCCTAGATATTTCTCAGAATCTGTTTTTTATCTTTTCTAACAAGGAGATCTCAGTGTAGGGAATTGTGTGCTGTATGTGCACATCACAGTTTTTTCTGCTTAAACAGTTCAAGAGGTCAAAAAATAGTTTTGTTAATATGTAAATCGTGCACTAAGTCATTCCTAATGGTTATATTAGTTTAAAGCTTCCTGAGGCTAAAATGGTACTAGGATTTAAAAAAAAAAATGCCAAGGGTAATATTATGATTACAAAAAAAAAAAAAAAAAGTGCATATCTCAGTGAACATTTCCAGAGGCAGACATGATTATTTCTGTTGAAGAAAAAAAAAAAAAGCTGTTGTGACTAACAACCATCTCCTAATAGAAATGTATTGGGAAGTAAGGGAACCATATCAAAGGCTTCTTTTTAAGTCTCCACCACAAAGAGCCTGTTTTATTATGATAGCTGCTGTCCTAGCCTTCAAGTGACGGATCCTGCTATGGGTTTTGAGCTGTCCATTAAACATAGCACCTCCATTTTTTGAATGTTTTGAGCAGCCCACAGAGTAGCTACTGTCTGAAAAGTGGGAGTCACAGTGGGAAGCTGAAGGGGAATGGGCCTCTGGAGCATTTGGTGTTTAATGGATCTACAGCTGTAGTGAAGCAGTGTGCAGAAATAATTCTGATTAGGCTTGGTCAATCAGATGACAAAATGAGCCCTGCCTCTCCCTCATTCAGCTTTAAAATTCAGAGGACAATTTCTGCTTAAACCCAGTTAAACACAAAAACTCTGATCAATCAGTTATATGAGCTGATTTCTTGATATAATATGCTGTCAAAGAGAGAGGGGAGCAAATAGTTAAGCTACTGCATTACCCAAATTGTGTTCTTCTGGGACTTCATTTTGGAAGGAATGATTTGAAACCATGAAATAGCTATTTTGAGAATTGAGCTTTTCCAAGAATTAAATGGTACTAAGTAAAAATGACAGATTAATAGTGTGCCACATTTGTGGCATGGTAAGTAGCTTCTTATTTACAGTTTCATGTCTGCCCTTGTTGTTTGAATGTGCAGCTGTAAATGTGGAGTTAAAGATTAGTAACTGAATGGCAGAGGTTTTGCCTAATCAACACTATATTATTTGATGATAAATTTCCACATAAAAGAATAAATTACCTGTAATGGTAATTAACCTCTGATTTTTTTTTATCCTTCTCAGCTAGGTGTTTGCAGCTCTAGAATCAAGACACATACATGAAGTGAGAGCTCAAATTAGGATACTCTGAATGTGGTTTAGCAAGTTTAAGAGTTCAGGTGGATACAGTCATTACTGAACAGATACTGGCAATCTGCTTTCGAGTAGACTGGCAAGTCATCAAGTAATAAATGAACATCAAGAATAAATGTAAAGGATAAATAAAACTATATCTCTAAGTAAATAGGCAAGTCACAGGTAGTTGCTTGGAAGGAAATTGGGATAATATAAGATTTGGAGAAAAATCTTAACGTTGATTGCATTTTCTATGTACTACATATAGTAAAAAAACCTATGTGTATATATATAGTTTTAAAAATTTTTAGTCACTCTTAAAAAAAAAAGCAAATGGGAAAATGCCCTAAGAGCGTGAGTGTAATTTTATTAAAAGGTTCATGCAGCTAAGCAGATTTAGCTCTGCTTTTCTGTAAATACAGGGAAATGTTTAACTCCTATTGTATGGCCACAAAGCCTGTGCTGATCACACAGAAGCTTGGGAGGGCCGAGGACAAAGCGAGGGTGGCTGGAAACGGCCCCTCTTGTACGTGCCCCTGCACACAGGCCAGCAGCAGCAGGGCCGAGCACCAGAGTTTTGGCAAGCTTGCAACATCAAGGGGAGCATGGTACGAGTTCTTACCACTTACTAACGGGAAGAAAGGAAAAGGTAACCCACCAAAAAAGGAAGAGGACCATGACAGCTGTGTAGCTACATGCACAAGGTAATGGCCGAGTTCCTTTCTCTGTCCTGGTACTTCCCAGTCACTCAAATAGTTGAGATTTATGTACCTTAGTATTAGTTTGATTTATTGGGATGAAGTATCATGAAAAAATTCAGGTGATAACTTTGAACGGGAGAATAAACCTAAGCTATGTAACTTACTGAAACATTCAACTTTGATTAATAGTCTAGGAATTGAAAGAATAAGGTTATAATTTTTATCCATGAGGGAAGGGCATGACTTTGCAACATAGCAAAGATCAGATGAAATCTGTAGTCCGTTTTGATTAGTGCAATATGCGTAAAATTTGGACATTGTTCTTACAAATACTAATATAATGTATTATATTAGGCTGGACTACCTGCTCTAGGAAGTGTCTTCATAAGGGTGTGTGTATCAGAAACGAAAAAACCAAAAAACTACTTTTTGTTGTATTTCCAGTGTATTTTTTTTCCATTATTACTTTGGCAGAATCATCTGGGGTTGGGCACACCCAGAAATAAGATAGATATGACAGCAAGATGGATCACTGCCCTCATCAACTAGCCAGGGTGGTTTCTCCTTTTCTGAGAGCTCCTCATTAATCCTTAGCTCTGAAAGAAGAAATTACACAAGGCTGAACAATGGAGCTCTGCAGTACTGGATTGCCTAAAACTGCTTAAATACATTAAATAGCACAAAGCAAATATTTTATATTAAAGAACTTTGCACAATATTAAAAGTAAACAGAAACTGAATTATATATATGTGTATATAGATACATTATTAATTTTATGAGAAAGCTGCATATTGTCTCACTATTGCTTTTTAAGGTTGCATTAAAAATATCAAAATATCTTGACATTTTAAAGAATATTTTTGAGTACATTTTATGTAAAACCATTTAGTTAATCAGATTATGAAATAAAAAAAATGGGGTTTTTTTGTATTTTGGATTTTTCACATTTGAACTTTTTTGCATAGTTACCAATAGTTACCTATTGGAATCTATGTATTTCTTTTTCTAAATTTAGCTTCCTTGAAGTCTATCAACTCTTTTTCAAGAAAAGCAGCTATGTAAATTGTAGGTATTTAATGAATATTTGAAACAAATAAGTATGCAGTAAGCGTAATGTCAGGTGTGGAAAAATAAGAAGCTTGCTTTACATTTCCACAATATGCTAGTGACTGAGCAAATTATATGACCCCAATTATATCTCATAAATTTTAAAACATATTTCATCTAATCTATGGACATGTTTTAGAACCATCATCTTTACCCTCCTCTTTGATTTTTATTTCCTACTCATTTTTTTCCCCTTCTTTTAGTGAATCTTACAAGTCTTGAAGAGATTGCCTGTGGTGTCAACAGAGCTGTGGTTTTCTGCTGTATGTGAGGTCTTATACAAGTCATCCCTGGGTTTCAGAACATGCCTAACTTTAAACAATACCCTTGAGGCTACAGACATTCTTAAATTGCTAAAACAGGAAGACAGGGGCAAATACCTGTCATCAAGGTAGGCTGGTTGGCAAGGGCTAGACTACATCTGCATTTTAATGCTTTAAAAAATTAGTCTCTTAAAGAAGACTGGCCATAATCTGAGTGTGGCCTGAGTGCTGTGGTGTTCCTGCAGCCCTGTTAAGTAGTTGGTGTCTTTTAGGTCAGAGTACCTGGGATAGTGGGAGCTGTTTTGCAGCCCACCAAAGTCATGATGTTACAGGCTAATACTGCAAATCCTGGGATCTGCTCCAGTGGGTCCCATGGAGGCAGGTGGAGGCTGCCAATGAGGATGCAGTGCCTGGAATATGAGAATTGCAGGGCTGCCAAGAGTGGAGAATCGAAACTTAAGGCAGTCTTACCCATGCTGTTGTTTGGAAGGATTCTTCAGGCTGGAGCATTCCCTAAAGCACACTCAGGTTTTGTCTTGGAGACAGTTGGTTGGGAGGCTGAAGCAGCCAGGAGGCAGCATGAATGGCAGGTGGGTGTAGCTGGTACCTTGGTGTAATGGGATGTGTGATCATTGTCAGGCTGTGCTGGGGTCAGGTAGGAGCTGCACACAAGTTTCTGTGTTGACTTCGGCTCATCCAGGTCCGGCTGGCTTGCAGGCAGCTTTTCCAGCTGAATGTAGAGGCAGGGGGTTGGAAGTGATTTGAGTGCCTGAATAAAGATTAAGGCAATTAAGTGAATCTCCTGAGAGAATTTCACCCCAGTGAAATAATTATTTATGTATGCCAAAACTCCTGATATTACAAAGATAATGTATTTTTTCCAGTGTTTTATTAGGTAAGAGCAAGAAGTTGATTGGAAGAGTGTGATATAAAGCAATTTATGAGAAGTGTTGCTTGTTACTGAAAGAAATAGCTACAAGAGAGTTCTAGTTTGATTAGGTTTGGTTTGGCCAACTGGCAGGCCAATCTAACAATAAAAAGGCTTTTAAAAGTATATGGAAAGAAATTGTATGACTGAATTATCAATTTGATGAGAAATTAATCTGATCTTCCTGTATCACCATTGTAAGCTGAGATGTTGCAGTCTCTCCTGGTTTACTTTACAAAACAGTACTAATCTGCAGTTAAGACTAAACAAGGAATTTTAATTACTTTCCTAAAAATAAGATGTATATACTTTTATGTACAGGACACGAAATAACAGTAGTGATGCTAATTTCTTGCTGTTTGCTGCAGTTCATTACCATTCATTGAAATAAGGACAGCATATTGTGGCAAGCATAGCTGAGTTTGCAGATGAGCTACATATTAAAGCTAAAAGACTGTAAGGGGAGTCCTCAGAAAGTTTTTGAAGCTCACTTTCAAAATTCCTGGTACTTCTTGAACCTTGCTTACTTGAAAGTTTGACTCCTTATGTGTGCTACCATGAAAAGGCAACTTGTTCTCAACAAAACATTAAATGTGTTTAAAATAGGTTAAAGTAACAAAAAGTAAAGAGATGAGGGGAGCTGGCTGCACACTTCTTGTCCATAAATGAAGAAGGTAGCAGCTGAATTCAAAGCAGACCTCTCCTGCTGTCTTCTCTGTTTTGTACTTTTAAATTGAGGGAGGAGGGAAGTGGGAGATGTGAGTACCATCCTTCCACTGGAATTTAGGATATTCTCCTAGAAAGTGGGAGTTAAGACAAATTACAAATTTCCCTTAAGTCACAGCCCTCTTTTTCTGGGCAAGTGCTGTCTGTGGCCAACATTTTCCTGCAACATTTCGTGCTGTTGGCTGCTACTACCTCTTCCAGTGCATGTCTTTAGAATTTTTGGCACCTGTAGCACAAAGAGCACTGAAGTATTTAGTCCTGAGGTACCTAGTGTGCCTTATGTTGGGTTTCTGACCACTGGAAAGAAGTGGTTAGGCTTCCTGATTGTCTTGCTCAAGCTTTGTGAAGCACTGGCTGGTTATCACTATAGCAGTGCAGTGAACCTGGATAAACTATGGTTGCTCTAGTTTGAGCTGATCTAAGTGGTTATTTTGGAGAGCTAACTGCAAAACACAACTTTGAAACCTAGGGAGCTGCTTTTCTTTCTAATGCTGCTTGTTTTTTCTTTGGCCCAACATATATTAATTAGTTACTATTAAAATACCACTTCATTTGACTTAACTGAATTTAGTATTGCAGCTTTATCAAGACATATATGAAGTATTTGTTGTAATCTAAGAGTGAATGTAATTATTTACCTCTATAAATATTTCAGGTTGTATGTTATTTTTTCAGGCAAGGCAGTAACATAAAGACCTGTCATACAGGAGATAAGAAAAGGAGGAAAAGTAAAGAGAGAGACCAACTTTCTCAGAAGTTATTTGTACAAAGGTAAGATGATTTTCCCTTTAAATTTTATTTTCCTATGCTAAGTGGGGGAAAAAACTAACCTACTGGCATTGATTTTCTATCTCTTAAGTTTCCAGGGTGGTCATATAACATGTTATGCATTTACCTGCATTTTTGTGTTTGTTTGAGTTAACGGTCTGTGATTTATGTTCGTTTTTTATTTTTTTAATTTCAGCTCTGATTTTAACTGAAGGGCATATCAAAATATATTAACTGGAAAAGCAGCTAAAAATATTTCATAGTTTCACATAATTGCAGGTAGCCTTAATCATCTCTGATATTCCTTGCTGGAGAGAACAGTCAGGGCAAGTCAACTAGTGAAACACTGAGTCTGGAAAAATGGACTTGGAAGGAATATGAAATATCAAAAAGTTGGAAGTAAAAAATTGTACCAAAAAATTGGAAGTTCCTTCTTCTAGCATAGACCACAGATTTGGTGATGGGAACATTTTGAAATCTTTGCTCAAATGGTTTAGGTTGTAACACCTTTTTCCCAATCCTCCTTGAACTCCTCTCTACTGTTGCGTTTGCATTGCATAACTCTCTCAGCATAAGAAGAGAGATAGCTTTACTTGAAGTAGTAGCTGCTGAATAGTCATCTGTGGTTTAGTATCTGATTTTTTTTTAAATAAAAAATCTGATTTGGGGATCTTGAATGCGGTATTGTATGTAGTTCAGTAGAACAGAACTTTTCTATCTTTTACAGTATGTAGTTGTGGATGGTTGTGAAGCGTTTTATCCCTCATTTATGTGGTCAAGCAGACAGAGCACCTGAAAGCATCAGTAATATGTTTAAAACAGAGAAGGGAGGAGATGGTCACTGAAGCATTTTGACTTCTGAATTACTTGCTGGCAGTGTTAGTGAAAGTAACATTTAGGGCTTCTCTCCCTGCAGTGAAGATATTTTGTTTGCTTGTTTGTTCTTTACCTCTTCTGAAATGGTTCTTGTGTTAGTCACTCAGGAGTTAAATGCATCATTGGATGAAGAGAACTGTTACTGTAAGGTTTTTAAACCAGACTGCTCTGAAAAAAAATGACCATTGTGGACTCTGAAAGGCTTTTTGGATGGTAAACAAGTTAAGGAAACTCTGAAGTTCTTTGGCTTCGCTACCGGCTGCTCTCACTCACCAGGATCCTGGCACTCTATCACTGTGCCTTCATCGCCTCCATTGCTCCAGTTCTCCTGTCAGGGAATGCCACCATACAATACATCCCCTGGGGCTAATTGGATGACTGACAACCAGCCAGCTCCAAAGTGACAAGTGTTTGAATGCCTAATTGGGTCAGTGCACAGGTGCCTGCTCTTCATGAATGAGATGTTCTAGCTTTTCTCTGTGACATTCTCTTGGTTCCTCTCATTTTTCCTACAGTTGTGAAACAAAACTGTCAATACTTTGATGTGAGAGAAAAGGATTTATCAAAGGAGAAGGATGATTTCCCATTGCCCTGCTTTGGTTAAACTAGCTTTATTGCTTGAGTACTGGCTGGAGGAGACACACAGAAATTCATTAAAGTGATGGAAGTTAGATGATACAAATGAACATTTCAATAGACAATAAGGTGAATTATTTGAGTGGTAAAAACAAATATATTGCCATAATCTCTATGTTAGGTGGTTCTCATACTGTTTAGACCTACGGGCTTGGGCATCAGAAAAAGTATGGGAGAGAAAAAGAACTTATTTAGTTGTATCTGCACAGTGAGGCTTTTTCCTAAGTCAGATAAACAACTTGCCTTCATACAATGAAGTCAGGCACAGGCAACTGTTTTGTCTTATTGAAGGCTTGGTGTGTGCATAGAAAACAACTGACATTAAGCCCACAGTCTATATTACTTAGATGAATTTCCCTTCCTTTTGTCTCTTCCACAAAGAACCATAGGATACCTGGTTAGAAAGGGTGTCTGGAGATTGTCTAGTCCAACGCCTGCCCTGATCAAGTAAAGCAGCTTGCTGCTTGGACAGCTGTCGAACAACCGTAGAATAGAAAACCGTAGGCTTTCTTTTGTTTAGGTGGAATTTCATCTGTTTCAGTTTGTGCCTGTTGCCTTTTACCATGTTGCTGGGCACCACTGAGAAGTGTTGCTCACCCCTGTCCCCCTCAGGTATTTATACATGTGGATAAGATCTCTTGGAGCCATCTCCAGGCTGGAGTCTCAGTGCTTTCAGGCTCACCATGTCAGATGCTCCAATTCCTTAATCACCTTGGCAGTCCTACACTGGACTGTATTCTGGGATGCTTATGTTTGCTTGTACTGGGCAGCCCATGAGTGGACACAACCCTTCAGGCATGTCTCAGCAGTGCTGAGTGGAGCAGATGATCTTGGTCTTGACCTGCTGACAACATATTTTCCTAATGCAGCACAAGATGCTTTTGGCCTTCCCTGCTGGAAGGGCACACTGCTGGCTTATGGTCTTGCTTGGAGCCCACGAGGACCTGCAGGTGTTTTTCTGTGAAGTCTCTTTCCAGCTGATCATCCCTCATCCTGTTCTGGTGCTTGGGGTTATTCCTCCCTAGGTGCAGGACTTTGTATTTCCCTTTGTTGGACTTCATAAAATTCCTGTTGGTTTATGGCTGAGCTTTTCAAGGTCCCTCTGAATGCCAAAGCAACCAGCTGGTCTGTAAGCTGCTCTTCCCAGTCGGTGTCACCAGGAAACTTGCTGAGGGTGCACCATATCCCATCATCCAGGTCATTAATGAGCTAGTTAAATGGAACTGGCCCTAGTACTGATCACTGGAGTACACCAGCAGACTTTTCTCTAGCTAGACTTCATGCTGATGACAACCCTTTGAGCCCAGCAGTTCAGCCAGATTTCAGTCGATCTCACTGTCCATTTCTGTAGTCTGTACTTTATCAGTTTGTCTGTGGGGAATTTATGGGAGACAACGTCAAAAGCCTTTCAAAGGTCAATATAAACAACATGTGCTGCTCTCCTGTTGCTCACTGAGCCTGCCATTAGCTGGTCTGTTCTGCCCGGAGTGCCTCAGTCCCAGGAGGTGCTGCTGGCAGGGTGTCTCCAGGAAATCAGTGTCTCCCCAGTTCAAGGTTTGTTTAAAACAATATTCTCACTTTTGCTTTGGCTGACTTGAATGTGTATTTCTAAAATAATGCTTTTTCATTGGTGTATATTTAAAAGTGTGAAGAGTAGTTATTTAAACATAGTCAAGTCTGAAAATATCTGAAGTGGTGTGAAGTCAGCTAGGTAGCTGCTGTCAACACTGTTTATACAGCAACTGTTTGTTTCTCACTGTCATTACTAATAAAAATATCTGCTGATGGAAGTAGAAAATAAAGAGAAGAAAAGGCTTGACATGGTGTCTCACAGCTGTTTGAGATCAACAGACTGAAGAGAGGGTACTTTAATTGGTAGGAGTCAGACAAATTGCTTATAATAACAGAAGTAAAATTTTTCAAGTTTACATTATTCCTCGTAAAATTTTATTGTGGAAAATGCCCTCATTCTAACAAGGCTGGCATATCATCTAGTTAAATTTAAGAAACTTGATAGGAGAAATTATCTGGAAAAGAGAAGCATATTTCAATAATCTGTAGTTTCCCAACATCAGCAAAGAAAGGATCAAGAGAGTTTCTTATTCAAGAATCAAAATGTAAGCATTTTACATTACAGAAATTTTCTCCAGAAATCAGAGACATTTTTAACAGATTGGAAAAAGGAAGGGTCTAGAAAGACAACTCTTCTATTTTCATTTGTGGAAAGACATGAATTTATTTATGTTAAAAAATGCCTCACAAGGCTTTCATTTATTGTTAATAAATGGATGTGTTTCATAAATGTGTTTACAGCTAAAAAGAGTTTTAACAGGAGTAGCTGTAACTCATTTAGAGATCACAGCCACTCTACTTCTACTGAAGCCTGCCCAAATGTAGTAAGTGTATGGTGTCTAGAATAATTTTGGCGTTCAAATAAATCATTAGGTTTTGTCCAGCTTTTTTTCTCACTTCATAATCTCTGATTTCCTCATTTATAGATTAAATTAAGTGGACCTCTAATAATTTGTTCCTTTTTTAGATGTCTTGCTATGTGTTTTTCCAATATGTTAAAAAAGGACAGTGTGTAGGAAAATACATAATCGTGAGTTTCTCAGCTACTGAGGCATGCTCATTTTACAAGAACTTTGGGTGATGACTTATGTGGGATAAAAGTGATACTCCTACATCACTGCAAATTTGAGTCTGTTCCTGTGGTAACTGCATGCAACCACTGATGCCATAAAGAAACATTTTATAAGGTTTTTTTTTTAACAATGTTAAAATGCTAAAAGGGGAGAGATGGTAAAGAAAAGAAACATTAAACCAAGTTTTATTAGTTTGAAACTTTCTGAATCACAAACAACAGCAATTAAAAGTATTTTAAATGTTATGAAGTCTGTTACATGCTTCTAATTATGCAAGGATCAAACATTTTCTGAGTGCGTCACTAGTTAGAACCAAAAGCAAGTTGCAAGTTTCCCAAGTTGACAATACTCTCTGTAGCTGATTCTACTTTAATTGCAGGACAACTGCTAGATTACATCTAGTTTTTTCTTAGTTAATACTTCAATAGTTTGGGCATATCTTTGTTTTATAAAGAAGCATGGAGGGATGTTGCTATGAACATATTATAAGTTTCTCTGTGTGTAAGCCTTCTGATCATTTTCCCATGGGAGAACATCCTTTTGCTGTCTTTCACTCTGTATAAGCTTTCTGTAAACAAAATATCTGTGTCTGTTCTTCAAGGACATGGAATTGGTTGGCCTCCTCCTACCTATGAGGAGACTGAACTGAAATTACTTTATCTTTCTGATATTGTAAACTATTCGGACACATTCGCTGGACGAAGCAGCAGCAGGAGCATGGAATGCTCTCTGCTGAGCAGATATAGGAAAAATACTAGAATTATAGAGTCATTTTAATAAATCATTTTAGCCTTCTGAAATTATTGTCAAGAGTCCTTTCTTCTGTGTGTGGACCACGACGATAGAGGGAAAATAGAGGAGAGATATCGAAACAGTAAAGTTTATAAATCTGATGCAGTTTTTAAGCTTCAGTTGGAGAATTTCTTTCTATGTGAGTGCATATAAATTTCACTTGTGACTTAAGTCCTCCTGATGTTTGGAAAACAGTGAGGTTTATATAGTTTTGTCAATAACCTTTCCCCCCATAAAGTACTAATGCTTCAGATAAAGTTTAGGTGCAACTCACACACATGCATTTACTTATTGCATCTAGTCTGTAAAGCAAATATATAACCTGATCTTTAAAGACCCTACAAGCTATATAATTAGTAGAAAAATACAGTAACTTAGTTTTTGAGGTCTTCTGGTAGAACTGGAAGTCATCCAGTACAGCCTTCTGTTCAAAGCAAGGGAAACTGTATAGTCTGAGCAGATTATTCAAGGTTTTGCCCCATTCAAAAATCTCCAAAGGTGGAGGTTCTACAGTCTCCTTGGGCAACACAGTATGTCCTTAGCAGCTCGGTTTGGGAAATTTCTTATTTAAGTCTGATTGATCTTTTCTTTGCTGTAGTTTATGACTACTGCATCTTGGCTTTTTGTGGTGCACCTTGAAGTCTAGCTGTGTATTTTCTGACATCCCCTTCTTCTGTTTCTTTAGGGGTTGGTATTAGGGATATACAAAAACCAGAGTGCCACCCTGACTCAATACTTTTTAAAATACTTAGATACTGTTGGAAATAATTTTACTTACTTGCCTTATATCTAAGTTTAGTAAATATTTTTGGGAGGATGTTAACATGAGAAAGGGGCAATAAAACATAGTCCTGAAAAAGACTGTGGCATGGTGCCAAGCCTTTCTGTATTGAAATCCCAGAATACATAATTTTTACTGGGTCTGTCATGGAAGGCTTGGAAATGCTGAATTTTCTATAGAATTCTTTGCCAACATCTAAGTTCGTGTTCACAATTTCAGTAATGTGTAGTAAACGAAGAAGCTGAAAGAAAGGACGTAATTGAATTTTCAGAAAAACTTGTGATACTGTATGACACAAAAGAGGAGCTTACAAAATCATTTAGGAAAAACCACTGGAAGGGATTACACCAAAATGTAAAGGACAAAGGGTAACAGTTCAACATGGAAAGGGATAAATTGTTTTTTAAATCACTGTTGGGTTTTAAATCACTATTTTTTATTACTGTCTATAATAAAGAAAAAAAGACAGTTTCTTATTGCTATTGTAAATTTATAGAAGAGTTAGTAAATATAATCAGCATACATAATATTATGGGATAATCTGGATAGATTTATGCATCAGAAAAATGTAATGGACGTAATGAAAGTGACAAATGTGGTGCATTTTAGTGTCTGGAGGGCTTCAGCCTTTGCTGAAGGCTGATGTTGTTTTGCAGAGGAGTCTAAATGCCCCTGTAATTATCTGAATATTCTTCTAGTGTTTTGCAGCAGGATTGTATTATGTCTAAATGTATGTGAATATTTAGGTGACTGATACAATATAGCTCTTCATTTTAATTTTGTACTATTTCTATCAAGGAATTCATATTCTAAAAGCACTAAGACAGTGAAGTCATTTGTGTGTTATTGATTTAGCTACATGTTCATCTCTGCAATGAGATGTTCATGTTATCAGTGTTACAGATTGGTAGTACATGGAGAGGTATCTGGAATATGTGGATTTATTTCTAAAAATGTAATATGCTAGCAAATCTAGATCTGTGCTTTAGATAGAATGAGTAAGGGAAGTAGTGTGTTGTAACTAGCTTCTCCCTTCTCTTAATTTCCCAATAAATTTATTTGTCAGTTAGTTCTCCCATATCAGAACCATATAGTAGCACCAGGGGAAGGCACAGAATGGATAGAAAGTAATTTACTGCTGAAAATAATAGTAATTGCTCCACTGAATGGGCTTTAATCATGATTTTGTTGCAGTCTTCAAGTTCTGAACTGATTTGTTGATGTATCTCTACGAAAAACACTAGTCCCTTCACTGAGATCAGAATTGCTTATGATTTCAGAGCCTCAGTTTCTTCTAAATAAACTGAAGCTTAACCTTCTGAAACTTGCAGAATTGTTCAGAGTAGCCAGGTAGAAGCTGCATTTATTCTTTATGGCCCGCACTGCTCCCAACATGACACTGTGTACATCACCCAGAATTAATTCCTCAGTGACCCCTGTTGTCTTCAGAGGGGGATGAGGCTGGTGCCTGACCTCAGGACAGTTTTCCATGAGCCTCTTTGCTTCTTCAGTTGAGGAATTTGGCCTATTTGCAATTCAGAGGCTCAGCAGGAACAGAGGAGAAGCACCTCTAGTATCTCTGGCTTGTTTTTGTGAACAGAGGGAGCACTGTTGGTGCACTTCAAATATGCATCACATGTGCTTCTGCAAGCAGGTCAGACCAAGCTTATAATAACAATTTGGCTTTATTACAATTCTTAAAGCTTTTTTTAAAATTAAATAATGCCATTAAAGTTAACCCTTTGTGATAATGTATTCCAGCACCATTAGCAGGCCTGAGTATCTCGTGTGTACAAGTCTTGATTTTTCTGAATTGAAAATTTAAAGGATTTTCACTTAAATATTAATAATAAAATGTGTCTTGAGTGATTAACAGCCTGTAGTCTAGCATAAACCTTTTTTTTTTTTTTTTTGTAGAGGACTTGTTTCCAAACAGCAAACCCCAAATGGATTATTGATTCTATGCTAGGCATTATTGCATCTCAGTGTTACCTCAGTTTACATTTTCCTGACAGACAAGAGTTTCCAGAACTGCATGAGTTATGTAGTTTACAGTATTGTGAAATGAAGTCAGCACTTTTAGGATTTTGCTGAAGTTATTTGGCATTTTCTTTAAAAAGAAATTATTCTGGTTTAACCTCCATATTTTCTGTTTTGTGAGAACTTTGAGTCTTTTTGTTTCGTTATTGACAATTATTTATTTTGAGAAGGGTTGAATGTGAGACTCTAAAATTGTTTCAGTTACTAAAAAAAACCACTTTACTAACTTCATGTTTCTCTCCACTGTATTTCTTATGTTGTGTTATCATTTGAACCTTGCTGGCCTGAAATGTATGGTACATAGTCACTTTGGAGGACCAAGAATGGAAGAACTGTATAAGGGCGCTGAATAACTGCAGAAGTTTAAATTTCTAAGAAGACACATTTTCAAACAGAAAACATTTTAGTTATGTTGCTAGACACTAATTATCTGAATATCCCAGTTCTCAAAAGTATTGTTCCAGTGGAATGTCAGATTCCACTGAGAATGGTGAGAGCTTCTACTTCCTGTATATGGCTGTATTTAGCTCTGTAAATTTCATCCAAATACTGATTTTTGTGACTGAAGGGCAACTCTGCCCTCCTTGCTGCCTGTGGAAAGATGAATTACAGGCTCTTTCCCATGGAGTTTGTCAGGGCTGATCTACGCCTTGGAAGTTTTGTTGGCAATTTACTGGGCAATTAAATTCCCAGGAAGTGCTTCAAAGGAAAATGGATCTTTGGCTGGCAGGAGTGGATGTTTCCCAGCCAAAGAAAAGAGAAAATGTTGCAAAAAGTTTTAAACCCTGTTAGGTATATATTAAATGACCTACCACTAACTGTCAGGTCTTTCTACTAGCTCAAGTGTTTTTGGACAGATCTCTCCAGCAGCTGTCAGGCCACACAGGTTTGGAAGGTATCAAATCCTTCACATCTAGAACAGCAGACTGCAGAAGGATGATATGCTTCCACCCATTAATGTCTTTCAAGTAGTTGTAAAAGTTATGAAGTAGAACCATATATTGAACGATGGTGTGGAATAGCACAAAGCAACCATTCATCCAAACAGTATTAGTTGCCTTGGACTGCTTGCAGAGCCCTGAAGAATCTGACAACTTCAGTTCATGCAAATTAAATGGATTAAGTTTCTTACCATATATTTTAACTTTTTTTTCATGATACTTCTCCATGTCTCATTGATTCAGGTAGTAGAGTGTTTGCTGTTGAAAGAGTAGACAGTAGTTTGTGGGTTTTTTGCCTCTGGAATCCTTTCCAGAGCAATGAGGTGGTTCAGGAATGTGGAAAAGTGATATATTCATGAATTATATTAGTTGATATAAAACGCTGGAAAGACACAAAATATTCATGTAGCCTGCAGATATTAAAGTGGTTGTGGGATTTAATGGGAACTATAAAAGAGTTCTGTCTCTACATTAACATTTGAATCTTGTTTCTTTCCTTACATAGTTCCCACAAAACACTACCTGGTGTAAAATATGATTGGGATTCTCAACATTTTCACATGAATGCTGCTATCAGCTTTTAACTTAGTTTATAAGTAAGCTTTTAATCTGAAGGTTTTGTAAAACCAATTTGCTCACTACATAAGTATCCTTTGTTTAGGCAGTTGAAAATTAACACAAGTCAAAAAAAGCTGATGTAGCATTTTTTGACTCTTTTTTGGAATCGATGCAGGAAAGGGATGAGTAGTTTATGCCTAAACTATAAGGAAACTGGATCCATGCCTGTTATTTTTAAAACCAAGGCAGTCCTTCCAAGGTGTTTGATGCTTATTTGCTGGTATCAAAGAAGTAAGTTATGAAGAGGATTTTGAGAGTTGAGTTTTTATAATGCTGTTCCAAAAATCGTGCAGATAACCTGTATGAAGTTGCAGGAGGATTTATCATTGATGCAAGGTAATTTTCATTGATGTAACTGTTTCACTTAAAGGTCCAAGAAGAATGCTTTGTTTTATTCTTCTCACAAGCACCTTGTAACACGGTCTGCTCTTTAGCAAGTGTGACAGAGCACTTGTAAGGACCAGGAACAGCTTCCACAAAACAGAAACTGAGGTTCCTATTAGAGGACAGCCCTACACAAGATGGTACCTGGAGTTTGACACACAGCGTACTCCTTATTACTAATATTCCTTTGCTGTACTTCATACAAAGTTAGGTTTTTCTTGAGTTCAGAGTCCCAGCCTATGGAGTAATAGAAACTCCTGAGAGTCTCATGATTAGGACCTTTTGCTAGCTTAAACAGGGAATGCTAAAGGCCTGCTATACAGGTTTCCTCCTACTCTGTAGCTATATGAGCACTGGAGCAGGCTCCCTAGGGAGGTGGTCACAGCACCAGCCTGTCAGAGTTCAAGAAGCATTAAAACAGCACTTCCAGGCACACTGTGGGACTCTTGGGACTGTCCTGTGCAAGGCCAGGAGTTGGACTTGATGATCCTAGTGAGTCCCTTCCAAGTCAGCAAATGCTATGATTCTGTGATTCTACCATGCTAATGTGCAAAGTGTTGCTGCATCCTTTTTCCATATTCAAAGTCATTATATGTTCTCATCACTGCACAAAAGGTTTGCAGCTCTCTTTTCTGGTTCTATGCTGATATAATAGTATTTTAAGCTCAGGAGAAAGAATTTAAAATCTTCCATTAGTTTCTGGTTTCTAGGTAGGTATTTCCTCACTGAGATAACTAGCTGTTTGAATACTATGCAAAAATGTGTCTTTTGTATTCAGTATAATAGGGGACATAGATGCTCAAACCAACAAGGTGAATTACTTTTCTTATGGTGTTCAGTGCTTGAAAACCTGTGTCTGTTGTTTCTGGGTTTGGTTCAAAGTGTTCAAGTAGGATCTCTGGTCTCATGTATACAGTATTTCATCTTCTCAGCTTGTTCATTGTCAAGTTATTACATATCCCTGAGTTCCATGCAGTCCAGCATTGAATGACCTAACCAGTCAATAGTAAGGTTTTCTTCCCTGGAAAAGCATAACTAAACAAATATATGAGCACTGAGTTTGTTGATTGTAGCAGCAAATGTTCCTGCAGCTCTGATTGTTCTTGCAGCTGCAGCAGCACATCTTCTCTTGTAAAGGTTCAGCTCTTCTCCTACACTTGTTGTTCAGTGGAGGGCTCTGCTGTAGGTCTTGCCTTCATGAGAACTTCAAGAAGAGGTATTGTACAAGATGTGTACCTGTGAGAGAAAGGTTACAAAGCACATAGGCTTAGGACCCAAACAGACTGTAGGGCAGTGTGTTGTGTGTGCATGTACACAGGTGTCAGCATGTCTCTGTTCTGTGTGCAGTTACCATCCTTGTCTGTTTGGTACAATGACTGCCTGTGACACGTTGTGTCTGACAGTGGCTTCTCTGTGAAGCTTGTGAGATATGGTTGGCACAGCACCATTGCTCTCAGGAACTCTGTTGCACCCTGCTTTCTCCTCACAGACCTCAGGAAATCTGATTACTTTACCTGTACTCCACTCCTGAATTTAAATCACATTGGTTCAGCACACCTTCCGTTTTGTCTCCAGGAGGAACCCATTTTGTACCAGATTATGTAGCTCCTTTGTTACTTGTACTCATCCAGGTGATAACCTTCTTTGTTTTGGATGCATTAATGTCTAATTGAACTTAGCAGCAGAATTCCTATTGACATTACTAAGTTAGGATATAATTCATTACCTTTGAGTGTCTGTGGTGAGGTTGCATTCCTGGTGGTATATGAGAACTGATGGAATTAGTTTCAGAATATTTAATTTACTTATCTAGTTGATTTTGTGAAGCTCTTTTCATCTGTACTAGTCTACACAAGTAGGAAGATCCATACAGAGATGACTATGCTTTTTTCAGTGTAATGAATTTAAAAGGAGAGTGGCCATGACAGGTTATGGAAAGCTTTCTGTGACACATTGTGTTCTGATTTTGGCTTGGATAGAGTTCATTTTTTTCACAGAACTGTGAAAAAATGGGGCTGTCTTTTGGATTTGTGCTGAATGCAGTGGTGATAATACAGAGATATTTTTGTTACTGTTGAGCAGGGCTTACACAGAGCCAGGGCCTTTTCTGCTTCTTGTACTGCCAGGAACCTGGAACTGCATGAGAGGTTGGGAGGAGACACAGCCAGGACAGGTGACCCCAAGTGACCAAAGGGAGATTCCATATGACATAACACTCAGTATATGCAGAGGGGGGAAGAAGGAGGAAGGGGGAGGTGATATTTGGAATGATGGAGTTTGTTTTCCCCAGTAACCATTACACGTGATGGGGCCCTGCCCTCCTGGAGATGGCTGAACACTGCAGAGCAGGGAATTAATTCCTTTTTGTGCTTTGCACAGCTTTTGCTTATCCTGTTAAACTGTCTTATCATGTGTACATCTGAGGATGGAAAACTAAAAGTTCTGGCCCTAAACTTGTTAGGCAGAGGCCTGAAGAAGGACCTCAGCTTTCAACAGGACTGAGGTAAAATCTCACTGACCTTATAATGTAGCTGTGTGGACACTATCATCAGAGGGGAAAAGTGCTTACAGTATCATTTGCATTCACTTGGGATCAGTATTAGAATAGTACAAAGTAGTAGGTGATTGCAGACTTCTAATTAAACACCAGGGACTACATTCCCCCTGTTGCAAAAGGTGAAGTCTAATATTTGTGGTATGAAAATTCTCCAGTTATGCCTTTTTCTGCAACCCTTGTAAGTCTTTTGTGAAACAGAAAAACTATTACACTGCAGAAGCATCCGTGGAGCATCTACATTTTTAGGCTTTTTTTAAATGGTTAATCTATATGGGATTTATGGAATCCAAAGCAGAAGCATTGTTAAATAATGCATGCTGAGGAAAACATAATCTCATGTATTCCACAGAGGCTTTTGGTTTTATTTTGGGATTCATGAACTCTCATGGGCCTTCTAAAAATTAGCAGATCTGAGTACTGTAACAGCTGAATAATGTAATCTGTCTGGCATCAGGAACCCTCTTTTGCAGAAGCTAAGTGTCTTTTGATATGTGATGTGGTCCGATAATGTTATAAAGCTCTCTGGCTTCACCAGAGAGTAAATGACTGAGTATCAGCAGTTTGTAGAGCCTTTTAATACTGCTGAAAGAATAGATAATGACAGTGTACAGTACTAGAACAAAACAATAAAGACTGGGATATACAAAAGTCGATGGCCATTTAGTTTCTAAAATAATTACAGTTCATGTGGTTTTGGCTTTTAGAGCTTTTGAGTATAAATTCTTTTTCTTTTTATTGAATTTCTATGAAGTGTTATTCACAAAACACATTTCTGTAAGAAAGCTGTCAAATATTTAGCCACAGAAAGCAAAAACAGTTCTTTGAAATCTGTCATCTAGTCATCTGTCTGTATATTCATTAGTTTTTGAAATGCCACCAAAGCAGACATGCATTAAAAAGGAAAAAATTGCTTTGAAAGATGATATATCCTTCTCATTTTAAAATTTATACTAGAGTTTTGTAAGGAAATTACTGACCTAATCTAGTGGCAAGATAACAGAAGAAATTGAACATTCTGCCTGGCAAAATACAAAAAAAATTGAATCCATGAATTGCTCATAATTCCTTTTGCTTTTTTGTAGTTTTTGTTTTGGGATTCCTTTAAAGTAAATCATGATAGTGTAGAAAAAAGGATGGGCAGACTCTCAGGGAACAGTAGAAAGTCTCTTTTGTGTCTACCTACTGCAGTGCACTCTGTCAAATGGCAAAAGTAAAGGCTCTACCTACTGTCACTGCCAGTACCTCTGTCCAAAAAATGTGCTTTCATCAAGAAAGGTTAATGTGCTTTTCATTGCATTTTGTAGTCAGTACGATCATGTGTAAATTAATCTTGAATTTTTGACTACAGCACCTTTAAACCTACAGCTAGCTAAGTAGAAAAGTTCCTGCAAAAGTTCTTGTGCCCATTGACATCCTTCTATTATTGTTACTAACACATGTGGTCCTTCTTCCATGTTTAAAGTACCTGTGTACCTTTAGAGAAGAACATAAATGGTTATTTATTGTTATGAGATAAAGCTTCCTGATGCTGATAGACTGACTTAGGTGCTGCAGTTTGTCTTGACAGAGCTAAACTGAGCTAAATGATTTTCCACTCAGGAATATTTCTCCACACAGAAACCTCCAAATAAATAAAGGATTCCTACAGATTTGAGAAGATGACAGCTGGTATGTGTGTTCTCACTGACAATGCTGAAAGAGAGGGAGAAGCTTCAACAGAACCTGAAAGGTGTCAGTGGCCTGGGCAAAGTGAGGTGCTCTGCCAGGGTGCTGCCTGAAAAGACCATGAAGCTTTGAGCACAAAAATAGCACTGGATTAATTTTTGAAAGCATGTCACATTGGACTCTCATAAATGAATTAAATGTGGTTTTAAAATTTCCTTTTTGGAATAACCTACACAGTGGGATGCCTCTTGGCCAGCATTCATGTCAAAAGCAGTGTTTCTCTTCTTTTACTGTATTGACAGTGTTTTGAAAATTCCTTTTTTCTTTTTTTTCTTTCTAAAAGGTTAACAGCAGTTGAAATGAAATTAGTAGCCAGAACCTTTTGCAAATCTTTATTCTCCTATGATCTTAAACACAATTTAGCTGATTATTTGGGAAAAATAGATTTAAAATTCTGGTATTAGCTTGATGAGTTCTAATGGAGAATGTTGGGTTAATTCTCCCTCTTTATCACATTCCAGAATATTATATTAACCTAACAAAATTTCTGTCAATGATCTTTGTTTGCACCCCTTTTCCATAAGTACCTTAAATATAATTTTTCGTATTCCTTTTTAATAGCTGGTTTGACTATTGGGTAACAATGATATAATTTGCAAATTAGTGTGCAAATGGAAAGCTCTTGTTGTGCCAGAAGTATTTAAGATTCAAGTGAGCACAGGAATTGCAATCAGGGTAGTTTTTTAGAGAAGTGTACTCATCAGAGCAACAAATTCTCATTATGTTGAGAAATATAGCTCTGATTTGCAACAGGACAGACTAAATATTTTCATATGTGTGTGTGTATGTATATATGTATATACACACACATATATTATTAATTCTATAAGTATATAATGTTAGTAACTTTATCAGTTACACCATAATTTTTATAGAAAAATTGAATGGTTATAGAAAAAATGAAAGGACCATGGGCAGGGACACTTTACAGTAGACCAGGTTGCTCAAACCCCCATCCAGCCTCTCCCTGAACACTTAAGGGATGGGACATCCACACTTTCTCTGGGCAACCTGTTTCAGTGCTTCATCTTCACAGTAAATAGCTTCCTAATATCCAATATAAACCTACCTTCTTTCAGTATAAAATCACTCCTCCTTGTCCTGTCAATACTTGCCTTTGTAGAGTCCCTCTCCAGCTTTCTTTTAGGCGCCTTTAGGAGGACTTGTAAGTCTCCCCAGAGCCTTCTCTTCTTCAGGTTGAACAATCCCAATTCTCTCAGCCTGTCTTCATAGGAGAGGTGCTCCAGCCCTCTGATCACCTTTGTTACCATCCTCTGGACTTGTTCCAACAGGTACACATCTTTCTTGTGTTGGGGACCCCACACCTGGATGCAGCACTCCAGGTGGGGCCTCATGGGGGCAGAGTAATGGGGTAGAATCACTTCCCTTGCCCTGCTGCCTATGCTGCTTTCATGCAGGACACATTTGGCTTTCTGGGCTGTAAGTACCCATTGCCAGGTCATTTTAAACTTCTCAAGACATGCCCATGATCTTCTTTTCAGGCCTGTTCTCAGTCTGTTCTCTGCCCAGCCTGTACCGTGCTTGGGATTGCCCTGACCCAGGGCCTTGCACTTGGCCCTGTTGAACTTGATGAGGTTTGCACAGACCCACTCCTCAATCCTGATGGTCCCTCTGGGTGTCATCTCTTCCCTCCAGCATGCTGACCACACCACACAGCTTGGTGTCGTCAGCAAACTTGCTGAGGTGTGCTCGATGGCAGTGTCCGTGTCGCCGACAAAGCTGTGACACAGTCCTCGTCCCAGCACTGACCCCTGAGGAACACCACTTGTATTGTCTCCGCTTGGATATTGAGTCATTGACCACAACGCTCTGATTGTGGCCATCCAGCCAATTCCTTATCCTCTGAGTGGTCCATCCATCAAATCCATTTATCTCCAGTTTAGGGACAAGGATGTCGTGCAGGGCTGTGCCAAATGCTTCACACAAATCCAGGGAGATGATGTCAGTTGCTCTTCCCTTATCCATTGATGCTGTTATCCTCTTGTTTGTCAGGCACAGTTTGCTCTTAGTGAAACCATGTTGACTGTCACCTATCACCTCCTTACCATCCATGTGTCTTAGTATCGTTTCCTGAAGATTCTGCTCTCCATGATCTTGCCAAGCACTGAGGTGAGACTGACCGGCCTGTGGTTCCCTGGGTTTTCCTTTGTTTCCTTTTGTAAAAATGAGGGTTATATTGCCTCCTTTCCAGTCAGTGGGAACTTAACTGGGCTGCCACAGCTTCTCAGATATGATCAAGAATGTCTTAGTCATAATTTTCCTATCTTTAGAAATAAAAGCCTTCAGATACAAAATTTATGATATTTATAAAATACATCTGTTAAATATATGTGAAGGATGATACGATGTTAGAATTATTTTGCAGGAAACTGCATACTTTGGTGTATGGTAGTTGCCTACACTTTCATGAATTATTTTATTCCCGATAAACCAAATACACTAATTTATTCAAGTACAATTTAAAAGGTTGGTGGATATAAAACTCAGTCAGGGAAATCCAATAAAGGCTTGACATTCCTTTTTACACGACTTACAGAGTCTGCAGAATATATTGCTTCTCTTCAGAATTAAAAATTCACATATCTAACAGCCTACACTAGGAGCAATGCTGCAACTCATTAGAAAGTAATACAAGGACATGCTTTGAATCATAAAGATGTGGAAAATATAATGTCAATGTTTTTTAATAAAAATGTCCAGTGAAATTTATGAATGCGTCTGTCATCTTATGAAACGTGTCTGAGACATGGTGAGAGAAAAATCAGTATGGACTTTACAGGCTGCTCTGCTCTTGTGATACAGACACATCACAGGAAGTATGTGAGGGCAGGGGATACAATTCTGTTCTCTTCTTCCCTGTGTGTTTTAGAAGAAATTCTGCTGAGGATAGTACAATTCTGTGCATCTGAAGCGATATAAATAAAGTAGAACTCAGTCCAAGTTAGTGTTCTTTTTAGCCAGATTGTTACATCTGAAGTCAGTTTTCTATTAGGTAGAAATTTTAGTGCAGGATTTTTAATGTTAGGAGTACTGCAGGATTGTTTGTGGTGTCCAGCAGTTGAATGTATTTAAACCTAAAAGTTTTACAATCTGGAAGGAAATGGGGTGCTGTAGTGAAAAGTAGTTTAAAAAGAAAGTATGGCTGTGAATCCCAGACACATGGAGAAACTGTGTCCTTGCTGAAGGTCATGGAAAAGAATGTCTGAATGAAAGTCAGTCAGAATAATCAGCTGCTCAAAATACTGGATGGCTGATTAGTCTGAATGAAAAAGCCAATCAGACAGAATTCCTTGGGAAAGGCAGTAAGTCTGCAATTCTGAGAAGTTCTTGCCATAGCAAAGTAGGTAAAAAGAAAGCCCATTTGGGAGGCTGTCTTTGAGGAACATCTTTTAACTTTTATGTACTTGTTAGTGATTTGAAAAATCAGTGGATGTTGCTGACTCACTGTTCATTGAATCAAATGGATTAAGTCAGAGATACTAGGATCTTTATTTGATTTTTTAAATTAATGTTACATATCTATTTTCAGATGTTTGACTCTACTTCAGAAGGAATTGTCCTTGGCTTTGCAGAGTATTCCTTGCCAATGCTTCAGTAGGTAGGAACAGAGTCAGTGTAGAGTGGTGGGAATACTTCAGTATTACATTCACCTCACTCAGATCCATGAAGACTTAGGCTGGGGATACAGTTTCATGTGCTGCTTTACCTTGTTTAATTTCAGGCTGTCATCCAAAAGAGGTAGTTCCTTTGATGAAATCTCTGTAATGTCAAAACCTAATCTTTTCTTGCAGAGGTTTGTTGTCTCTTGGATCAATGAACTGATGTAGCTCACTGGGGATGCTACAATTCTTAAATGTGGGGGGAGAGGGCAGGAGCTTGCAGTGAGGAGCAGAAGAGCTCAGGACCTCTCCCTATCTTCTTGACAGCTACTTCTCTTTCGATCAAAGCAAGTCTAGTGGGAAAATCCACCCTTAAATAAATTACCAACTTTTTCATTTAAGTAAAAGGAAATGCTGGGGAGAGCGCTGAGTTGAGTTCTTGCAAAAAGAAGGGAGTATAGCCAGTGAATGGATGGCCCTTATTCCACCCCTTCACACACACACACTCACACACAAGTGTTCTATTTTAATTTGCAGAAATAATTTCCCTACGTAATTCTGTGACTCCACACAGCAACCCAAAAAAGAAATATCATTGTTTAATCTCTGTGAACTTCCCTTTTTTCATACCTGGAGTTGTTTAGGGTGTATGGAAGATTTAAGTATTGAAATGTACTTTCTAATAAAGTACTTCAATGATCAAGAGATTACAGTGATTGCTGGCAAATAAGGGGGAAACTGCTTTTCTAACCTGGTCCTTACTGCTTTTATAGTACCAAAACCAGTTGTATAGATGAGTTCATTTATCGACCCAACAGTCCAGTTCATTCAGGTTTAATTTTATTTGTTTTCTGAACTCAGATTTTACTGGGGGCTTTTTTTTGGTGCAGGTGTCTTGACTCAAATTTATTGAAGTGGTTCATTTTGTTAAAACAATAGTTTAACTACACTTCTGTCCATTTTAAATATTTGAGTCTTTCCTTCCTCTTTCTGTTTTCCCCATGACATTCAGTATCTCTGCCAAACCAGCGTAATGACTTTGGGTAAACTTTCTGTGATTAAATATGTGAGAAAGCTTATGTGTGAAGTTCAGAGAGTCTTGTCATGCCAATCTTGATTTTATGTCTGGAAATACTGGTTTTTGACATTAAACAAAAGCTATATCATACTTTTCCCAGCATATACTGATGTGAATACATCTTGCAGCATTGAAAATAGCCAAGATTATCAGCTGTTGTGGAAAAAAAGGAATGTGGTTTAATTAAGCAGAAATTTATTATCTTACCTGGCAACTACCCAGCAGCAAGCATTATATGTGAAAATCCATTTAATCTGTTGGACCCAGCCTTATGCTGGGAAGTTGCTATCAAGATTAAAGAAGAGTGAGAAAAGATCTTATTTCGTCTTTACATTTTCCATGATTTCATGGACAATGCTTCCAAGTGACTCCTTTTTAAAGAAACCAACTCCAGTTATAGAATGAGTTATGAAGTTAAAAATAGGACAGAAGTATGAATGCAGTGATCCCTGTGATGCACTGTGAAAACTTGTACACATTTTTAGAACAATGATACGGGGTACAAAAAGCCTAGTTGCCTTTGTGTTCCACTCACATTTCACAGTGAGAAAACCAAAACTCTTTAAGATGTGAATCTTAAAGGAGACACAGATTTTTTCCTTTTTCTGCTATTCAGGTTTATAGGAAAAGTATTCATATGTCCTGGTGAAAATCCCTAAATATGTTGATGCCTGTTTTCTGCTTTTTCCTCCAGGAAGAGGAATCTTGCAATGTTTTTTTTTTGCTCATTGCTGTCTAGTGACTGCTGCGCAGGCAACCAACGTGATATAACCCCTTTCACGAACTTGATCCAATTCTGTATAAAACTCAGTGCAAAACCCCAACAAAACAAAGAAAACCCCAACCAAACCTACAAATGTAGAAAACCTCAACACATTCCCCACACCCCCATCCTTAGAACTTTTTATATGTCTTGAATGAGAAACATTGTTTTCATGCAATTAGAGATGAAAGTTGATTTGCTACCTTAAATTTGACTCTGGCAGGAAGTGAAGCTTTTCAAGTTAAATGTTGCCTGGAAAATTTGAACCTAACTTAATTGTAGAGTATAGTTATGAATTTAACTTGTTGTTTATGCTAGAAACTGGTGAACTACTTATCAAATAATTGCAGCTTGAGTCAAGTTCCTGTAAAGAAAGAAGGAGGACTAGGAGAGGGGCTGCCCTAATTTTGCAACCTGCATTTGCCAGCCAGTCTTAGCTATTGTAACTGACTGCTGTGCAAAGGTGTTATTGATTTATTATTTTATTATTCTGACAATAAGAAAAGCCATGTCTCAAACCCTCTTCTTCAACATGAGGTAGACTGTTCTTATTCAAGGTCTGATTAAGGCCTTTTCCCTTAAAATGATGGGCTTTATTTCCCATCACCCTTTTTCTTCATAGATGGCTGCACTCAGCAGTATGGAGAATAGCTTTCCTATCAGTCTGGTGGTGCTGGCTAGCTTACAGGTTTTGTGAAGAAAGGAAAGGCAGCCCCTTTCTGTCTTCTAGGAGAAATGGTGCTTAGGAGAAATCAGGGTTAGGGAAGGAGGGATGCAGTGGATTCACAACTGCTTGTCTAAGGAAGGTCTTGTCTTGGTGTCTTGCTCCTTTTTGGAAGGAGGCCTTCCAGTTTTGTAGTGGCTCACACGGTGGCACCTTGATAAACATCAGGAACCTACCTTGTGGGTAGAGTTGCCTTTTCTTTTGTGCTATGTCCATGTGGTCTGTGAAGCATTTCCCAGGAGCCCTACCTTAGGTTTCAACTTCTTCCCATAGATCATATGGAAAATTTGGTAAGACATTCCCATTCCATATGTCTTGATTTCCAGAAGTACTGCTTTGAGATACATTATTCTTTTGAGCAAATCTGAATTGGGAATTGAAGCGTGGAACCCTAGGGAATAATGCCTGAAGGGAAGTTAAAGGTGAGCCTGCAAACCAGGTTGGTTTCAGAGATGTAAGAACACAAGATCAAAAATTACTTTCTTCCCTATGGTGCAGTAGTTTCTACATGTCCTTACAGACCCAATTAAAATAACATTTGATTAAAATGAATACAACAAAGCACAGTTTTTAGTGGTACTATATCTCTGGATAAATTGAAAAACCACCAAAATTTAATTATATATTAAAGATTAAAGAGTACTTTCTGGTTTTAGTTATATTACAGTTTCTCTGGTGTATAAACAGTAAGGCAATTTAATGTAAAATTAAAAATCCTGGGATAACAGCATCTCTCTCAATTCAAATTAGCACGTCTGAGAAAATAATTTTGGCCTTTAATGTTGACTTATAGCAATTTTTCATTCTTTATGTGCTGAAATCCAAAACAGTGTTATGCTAATATGGCTGTATTATCTGCAGGTGTTGCTTGAGAGTCAAGTGAACAGTCCTTTGTATTTTCTTTGAAGGATCAATATTTCAAGATGTGTGAAGGAGAAGGGTCTAACTGACAAGCTGCCTTATTACACTGTTACTCTAACTATGACTGCATTGACTGAAAATTGCCTCAAAGAGTAAGGTAATTTCTGAAAACTATAAAGTGTAGCCAAGTGTTTGAAGTGATCAAAGCTAATGAGGAATGATTTATTTTCACTTTTTAAATGCCTTCGCTGTTATAGTTTCTTAAGTTTTTATTTCTGAAATGTTCATATTTGATACTGCATTTACATGAAGAAGGTGGGTTAGATGTTAAAAATGCAAAAAAAAATTAGAGCTGGCAAAATTGAATGAAATAATTTTTAATGGTTCTGCTGTTAGAAATTGGTGTTAGCGTACCCATGTAATTGGAGAGAAATTTGGTTTTCATTTTTTGTGTATGTGTAGAAATTGAGCAAATAACCTGGCTTAGGAAAAAATGGTAGTTTTGAAAGAAGATGGATGCATACTTATAAACCAGTGCCTTTTCATGAAATAGGAATTCAATTCATTTCAGTGCTACCTTGTTTCTCTACCTAGACATATTGTCATAACAACCAGGTATTACTTTGGAAGCCTCATTGTGTAATACAAATATTATATATGTATATATGTAAATAATCTCTTTTTATTTTTGAATCATTAAATGTAGTCATTCTCTGTTGTGGATAAAATAATATTCTTATCAGTCTGCTAGTACCAATTTACAGTCTGGTTTACAAGTTGTGTAGTGAAGTGCTTTCACAGTACAAATCATGAAATTTCAGAATTTTTTTTTTTTGTTATTTTGGGATTTCGCATTGTGTTTTCCTCTTGCTCTCCGCCTCTTTTTCCTTCACCTTGAAGAATCTTTCTTTAATTCAATATTTAGTATTTTTGGGAGGATGTAATCTATACTTAGAATAGTATTCATATAATGAGAGAGAGTATTTCTAATGGAAAAAAGCTTTTCATCATCCATTGGTGTGACTGTGCAAAACTGTGATGAGCTTAATTTACACAGAAAAAAATACTATTCCTGCAATGTGTGCTGTTTACATTTAAGATTTTGATGTAAAGGATAAATTAGTTTTTAAAAGTCAAAGAAAATAGTAGTGAACACAAAAGTATGAAAGAAATTTCTTTTATCTCCTCAGTGGTAATATGAATGTGAAATTCAAATGATTCTGTGAACAATGTAAATTTTTACATCGAAGTGTAATGTTTACTTACATAATAGATCTGAAGTCCAGGGTAAATTTTTTTTGTTTCATTAATGAATAGCGTAGACATACAAAAAAATGAAAAAAAATGTTCCTAGTTAGGGAACAAACTGGATTAACTTCTGGATGAATAAATGAGCTTTTTTTACCCTTAAGGTTTAAATTAATGATTTTATAAAAAGGCATACTCAGGCTCTAGTTATTTGCTTTGTTCTATTCTGCTTGCTTAAATTGCACCTGAAATTATGTTATTTCAGTGGTGTTAAATGCCTTCTCTGATTCTTTAAAATGAAAGAAAATACTCTTAACATATAAAATATATTTCAAATGAAAGAGCAACAGCATGGAAATGTAGGTTAGCACATCCCATTTAGGTTTCAGTTTTTTAATGATGTTTTAAAACTCTATTAGAAATGTAAGGTTTATTGTGAGAATTAAGCCGCTGGGTTTTATTTTTGATACATTAAACTAAAAAAAATACATTCATTTAAAAGCCATACTAATTCTTTAACATCATAATAGCAGAGAAATTGTTCACATTTACATAAATGTGAAATGCATAAAAATAGACATTAATTTATATTTTTGAATAAATTCTTTTTTCTTGGCCTTTGATAATGAAGATACAAAAAAATGGCTGGCAAACAGAAAGTTAACAAAATCAGCTGCAGTAAAGATAGAACACATCTTAATCAAACCAAGATTCAATTAAGCCAGATGAAGCCAGTCACAGATTTGATTGAATAACACTGGCAAAGTGAAGGATTAATACTAAGAATATGAATTTTAGTAAACTATATCTGTTATTTGAAGTTTTCCCACTAAAATAACATAATAACATGGGTCTGTCCAGTTGAACAGATGTGGTTTAATAGTCAGTGTCAGTAAAACTAGCTAAAATCACATAGTTTCTTTTAAACAAGAAGAAAAATGTAGTAATAAATGAAAAGAATTCTGGATAACAGTAGACTCAGGGCGGAAGACATAACAGGTGCAATGCTGGTTCATCCAAAATGTCATCTATGCTTCCGAAGTTTTGATCCAAGGTACTTACCCTGCTCTGAACTGAAAATGTTCATTTTTACAGAATAATGGTATCACAGAATGAGTTAGGTTAGAAAAGACCTTTAAGATCACCCAGCTATTAACTCAGCACTGTCAAGTCCGCTGCTAAACCACCTCCCAAAGGCCATGTGTACACGTCTTTTAAATACCTCTGGGCATGGTGACTAAGCCACTCCTCTGGGCAATCTGCTCCAGTGCTCGACTGCCCTTTCAGTGAAGAAATTTTTCTAATATCCAGTCTAAACATCCCCTGGCACAACTTGAGGCAATTTCCTCTTGTCCTATCTCATGTTACTTGGGAGAGGAGGCCAACCTTCACCTTGTTACAACCTCCCTTCTTAAGGTCCCACTTCAGCCTGCTTTTCTCCAGGCTAAACAGCCCCAGCTCCCTCAGCTGCTCCTCATCAGATCTGTGCTCCAGACACTTTACCAGCCTCATTACCCTTCTCTGGATACACTGCAGCCCCTCAATGTCTTGCTTGTAGTCAGAAGCCCAAAACTGAACATGGGGTTCAAGGTGCAGCTTCACCAGTGCTGAGTACAGGGGAACAAGCATTGCCCTGGTCCTGCTGGCCACACTATTCCTGATACAGGCCAGGATGTCATTTGCCTTCTTGGCCACCTGGGTACATGCTGGCTCAGGTTCAGATGGCTGCTGGCCAAAACTCCCAGATCCTTTTCCACCGGGCCACTTTCCAGCCTCTCTTCCCCCAGCCTGTAGCACTGCATCAGGTTGTTGTGACCCAAGGGCAGGACCTGGCACTTGGCCTTGTTGAACCTCATGCAGTTTGCCTTGGCCCATCAATCCAGCCTGTCCAGATCCGTCTGCAGGGCCTGCCTTCCTTCCAGCAGATCAACACTCCCACCCAACTTGGTGTTGCCTGCAAACTGAGGGCGCACTTGATCCCCTTGTCCAGATCATTGATAAAGATACTGAACAGGCTGAGCCCCAATACTGAGCCCTGGGGAACACCACTGGTGACCAGCTGCCAACTCGCTGCCATTCACCACCACTCTCTGAGCCCAGCCATCCAGCCAGGCTTTTGCTCAGCACAACGTATGCCCATCCAAGTCGTGGGAAACCAGTGTCTCCAGAATAATGCTGTGGGAAACAGTATCAAAGGCTTTCTAAAGTCTAGTAGACAACATTGACAGCCTTTCCCCCTCTAAGTAGGTCACCTTGTCGTACAAGGAGCTCAGGTTGCTCAAGTAGGACCTGCTTTTCCTATATCCCTGTTGCCCGGTCCTGAACCCCTGGCTGTCCTGTATGTGACACACGATGGCACTCAAGATGATCTGCTCCATGAACTTCCAGTTCCAGACATTGATGAAGTCCCCTCTCAGTTGTCCTTTCTAAAGGCTGAACAGACCCAACTCTCTCAGCCTTGACATGTAAGAGAGATGCTCCAGCCCCTTAATCATCTTTGTCTCCCTCTGTGGGACCTGCTTCAGGAGCTCCCATGTCTCTCTTGTCCTGAGAAGCCCAGAACTGGACAGAGCATGCCAGATATGGCCTCACCAGGGCTGGGCAGAGGTTCAAAAAAAAAAAAAAGAAAAACAAAGGCAGCAGAGAAAAAAAGAAAACTTAAAGGGCAACCTTCCCTGCTTTATTTTATCTATAGAATTGAGGTGTCCAACTGCAGCAGGCAGGTTTTCTGATGGTGATGAGTTTAATCAGGGCTTTGTGAGTTATTAATTATTTGAGAGTGAGGGGAAATTAGAGATGCTCATATAAATATGTGGTAAAAATCACTTTCAGAAAATCTTGAAATAGGCAAGTTCTAACCATTGTTAGGACACTATTCACCCCTGAAATGATCCTCAGCAGCATTCCTGAGCGTAGCAACCTGGTTATGAAAGGTACCACAACACTGATGATATCTGCAAACAAATTATAAGTTGGTTCATTTACTTAGGTCTCACATAATTCTGTTGGGAGCAGTGGCAGAATGAATTAGTGCTGTCTAAAGCAGGAACAGATGTGATTTGCACAGCTATAATCATTGTGAAGATTATGAACTCTCACTTTTAGAGAGAAAGGCAAGAATATTTCTATAATGTTGAAGTGTTTGTATCACAGTTCTCTGTTCATTTCAGTTTTTAATGGTGGGCAGATAACAGATGTAATTGTAACTACTTTAACAGAATTATTTAAAATTAAATGAGCAAGCAGGCTAACTTTTAGCTGTTAAATAGGTGTTTGCACATAGGTGGCTAGTCCCCAACCCCCAACACCAAAAAATGTATCCAGGGCAGCGAGCTGGAGTTTGTACAGTTTGTTCCCTCTGCACTGTTTACACTCCTTTGTTCATGTACTTGTTAGGGTTTTATATCTGACAGAATGCTTTGGACCTCAGTTTCTGGCAATGTCCCTATTCTGAGTGACCTGCTCTTTAGTATAACTATTCCAGTATTTCATGCTAATATTAGTGGTTTCTGCTCTACTTCCTCAAGAGAGGAGTTATCCTGTCTGTGAATCAGATTCTGCTCTTTTGCACAGTATGGTTTTCTCAAGAGTATCTCCAGGATTGCAGTTCTTCTGGACAGTCAGTGCTTTTGGGGTTAGCTGTAGGGATGCAAAGAAGATAATTAACCAGTGTAATACAGAATGTATTACCTTCTTCTTAGGTAGCTCTCTGAAACCCCTGCCCTGAATTCTGATTGGTAGAAAAAAAATAGGATAATAGAAAAAAAAAGTATGTTTCATCACATCTCCCAGGTAAATAAATTAATATTTCAGGGAGTATTTCAGCTGAGCATCCTCTTCCCATATTTGCAAGGAACTGAACTGGGAGTCTTCACTCAGAGTATGGCTTCACCCACCACTTCACCAGGGTATGGCTGTCAAAGCAGGCTGATAATACATTGATATTTTTTCTTATAAGCACTGTTTTGTTCTTTTGCAAAAATGTTCAGACAGAAGGAGATGGGCTACTTGAAAATGTTTGTCTTGTTGGAGTTTGTGCTGAATTATTTGTACTTAATGAGGGACGAGATCATTTGCATGCTCTAAAAAAGTCAAAGTGTGAAGAACTATCCTAATGATACCATCATCTAGGTACCTGTTTTTACCATCCACGGGCTGTAAAAATGTGTTTTCTTAGTTTATTTTCTCTCACTTACTCTGAATTCTTTCTAACTTACTGAGAATTTTAATGATCAAGCAGAATTTTTTCCTCTCCTTGATCCCCATATTTAGGGATTTGTTTCAAGCCAAACTATCTCTCTCTAAACTGATGCAAGTTTTCACTCTCTCCTTTGTAAACTCATGGTCTGGTCAGCAGATTTGCAAAGTTGCACTCAATTCAAACATCTCAACCAAGTCTTTGAAAGAGAGTAAAGTATGTATACATGCATAAGAGATGAACTGTATTTGTTCAGGCTGTAATGACTCTAAAGGACTGCTGAAATAGATGTCACTAAACTATTAGTTTTATGCTCCATTCCATCATTTTTATGTGAGGCGATTAAAAAGGTAAAAGAATCTGAATCCAATGAAGAATTTAGGACACCAGAAAGGACCCAAGCAAGACTGAGACATCTGTTTAAATTTGCAGTACAAAGTGCTGTTCAGATGCTGATTTGATTCTGGAGGCATCTAAACTTGCCAGGCTTACTAGGCTTACCTGCCTATTTGAGGGCTATCCACAGCTTTGCTTGGCCATGTATATCGTCACCCCAGCCAAAGCAGTTTATAATTTAAGCTGAGCAGGATCTAAAAAGTAAGTGCTGCCCTGTTTAAATCCTCAAAAGGGCCAAATCCAATATTGGCCTTCAGGGAATATATAAGACAACTGTGAAAGGACAGATTAGCCTTGCTCCAGTGTTTTAAAAATCAACTCTAAGTGGCTGCTTTAGGAATTCAAGTCTGTGACACATGACTGAATTTACAGGCTTACCTGCAGCCCTTAATTAGGTATTTGACCTCGGTGCTTATTTGTTTGTTTTTTTTTTTTTTCCCTACATCTTTTCATGCTCATAGATTGTATTTCTTGAGCAGACAGTTGAAATAAGAGTGGAATTTTTAAGGACATCTATCTCTGAATTTTTAGCTGTATCCAAGTGTTCATAGTGATTTACCAAGGAGATCCAGTTAGCAGATATGAAGTTTTAGGGTTCAGGGAAGAACAGCACAAACCCTGCTCAGTCCTGGCAGGGTCAGAAGAGTCAGCCTTGTGCAAGGGTGCATCAGCTATGTGGGTGTCTTATGACCTGGTACAAGTGCAGTTCAGTGGCAATGGAAAATGGGTGGATAATTGAAGCAGTTCTCTGTTCCTGGTTCAGCAGTTGATACTGAGTTATGCTGCAATCAGTTGGATCTCATTGTGCTGGGGCCGTGCAGGTGTACAGTCAGTATTGGGACTTGTGTTCAAAGAGCTTCTGTTCTCATGGCAGATGTGTTGGTCATTGCCGTGGTGGAGACAAGCAGGCAAATATTTGGGGTTTTTTTATTGGACCAAGGCTTAGAAACATAAACAGGGTCAGCACTGTTTTCTGATGTTGATCTATTATTTGAAGTAACACGATGAATTGGAAGAAAAATTATGATGCATCATTTTAGGATGGAAAGCTTTAGTCATAGTAACCATTAGTAGATATTGAATAATATGTCTTCAAGATACATAATTTTATGTCATTCAGCAAGTTTAGGTGTGATGGGCCTACCTGTGGGCTCCAGAGGAGCCAGTGGGGAAGATATCTGGTTCATTCACAGGTTTTCATTTTTAATATGTTCCTTAAGACTGGAAGAAAGCTGGTGTTCTGCCCAGATTCAGAATAGACAAGCAGATTGAGCAGGGTAAATATAGCCTGATATAAATCACAGTGAACATATGGAAAAAGCTGATTGGGGACTCAGCTGATAGGGAATTAAAAGCCTTGAGTAAAATTGATTCTGCTCAGAGTTTTATGGAAAGTAGGGCTTGTAAAACAAATGATTGACAAAAACTTGATTTTAATCTTTTAATATCTGGTAAAATTACAAGTTTGGTAAGATGATGGTGTCAATGTAAAAGATTTTGAAAAGCATTTGACTTACTGTCACATGAAACCAATTTATAAAAACATTAATTGAACTGTGTAACAAAACAGACCATACTTTGATAAATAACAAGCAGTTGGCAGGTCTTAATATAAGGTTGTCAATAAAGAAGCTTCAAGGACTAAGTGGCTTTCCCATAGTGGAAAATAGGGAGTGAGAGTAGAGAGACTGTAAATTGTGTCTGGATTGTGGAAAGGAAGGAGACCACTATGAATGTTTAAATCCATTCTCAGAGCCAAAACAGTAATTCTGAGTGTAGTGGCAGTTCAGGGGTGTAACCAGGCTGATGATTTTTTGTTGTATATAGAACTGCTGAGAACATTTAGAGTGTGGCACACAAGGCCATCTGCCTTTGTCAAAATAGCTTGAAAATGGCTAAGTGCGTATAAACATCTAACCCTAATAAGTACCTGAAGCATCTGAATTAGTCCCAAGGAGATCTTGTTGAATTCAGGAGTTCTGTCTGCGTCATTTATTTTTCATCCAGGTCTCTTTAAATGGACGTCCCTATAACATGTACAGTGTAGCCAAATCCAAAGCAATGGGCTTAAGGTTCAGAAACAGGAGATCATAGAAGATGATTTAGTATTCCCTGATGACTTTAAAGGATAGCCTGGAACAGGCTTCTCAGGGAAGTGGTTGAGCCCTCATCCCTGGAGGTATTTAAACACGTATAGCTGTGGCACTTAGAAACATAGTGAAGTGTTGGACCTGGCAGTGCTGGACTGATAGTTAGGCTTGAAGATCTTAAAGGTCTTTTCCATTCTTAACAATTCTGTGATTCATTTGCTCTTGAGCTCTTAAAATTGAGGAGATCCTTGTCCCTTTTGATTTATAAAAAGAATCTTGAATTCTGCCTTCCAAATTATCCCATCCATATACGTGCTGTTTTTCCTAGCTCCGTCAGTGTTTGTGAAGTATCTGGTTTTGCTGTTTATAGCCAAATGGTCCCAGTAAAGAGACCACTGGGAACCAGCTGTGTTTTGATCTTCTGCCATATAGTTTACCTCAGCCTCACCTCAGGTGCCTTCATTCTTCCAGTTGTGGCTTTCTGTGGGTCATTTTTAAAAAGTAGTTGTTTAGGGTTCTTTTTCCAAGTGAAAAAAAGGTTGATGTCTCTCACTTGATCCTGGTTCTTTTGTAACACATACATAAAACCCTTGCCTTTTGAAATTACACTTTGTGATGAAATACTATTGCACTTTGCTATGCATTTTTATTTAACTTGACTCCTGTTTGCTATACCATTGCTTCAACCCTTAGTCCATGTTGTTAGTCACAATCAGCATCTCATCAAGAAGCACAGAAGACATAACAAGTGACATTTTGTTAGGTACATGGGAGGTATGCAGGTATAGAAAATCTTATTTTTTACAAATTGGTGAGTAAACTCCTGAATGAACTGTCACAATATACGTGCTTTTGTATGAAAAGGGTAGGAAAAAATGTCTCAGTTACAAGACATTGTAAGTAAATTATCTGGAGGAAAAAGCAATCTGCTGTATAAATATTTCAAGTTTTGTAATTGAAGCCTTTACATTGATCTGTGCTTAGAGGCCTGTCCTTATTTTGCAGCAGATAATGTTATGTCAAAACAATGTTTAGTTCTACATAGCAGCTGTTGTATTCATACTAAATTATGCCAGATTTAATCTTGAATATATTCAGCAAGAGCACCCAGTTGTGCTGACAAACCTAAAATCATTTTCAGTAATATTCTATTGCAAACCCTTTGGGCACATTTGCTCTCTGAGGTTGAATTCCAATATTATATCCCAGCAGTAGATTCAATAGGTATCCTGCTGGAACTTTGCAGTAGCAGAGGTAGACAGTATGAGACAATTTCTCAAGAGTATTACTTTCCCAATCATTTTAATTTCTCCTGTCTGATTCACCAGTGCTTGTGTATTCATTTGTACTTGTTCCAAGCAAATGTAATTTTATTTTACAATACTCTCAAATCACTGCCATACTCATTTTACATGTTGAAAGACCAAGACAATAAAGTGGATAATCAGGTATTCAGGGTTTGGTAAGGAGAACTAAAATGTTGCATGGAGAAGAAACAATAGAAGTCAAGGTTCACTTGTGCAAAATTTCAGAGAGTGTCTCCTGTAAATCCCAGGTCATGGCACCTTAAGAGCACCTTGATAATTACAGTGATACTGTAATGAGGAGACGACATAAAGATCAGGAGAGCAGTGGGTGAGAACCTAGTTTAACTGGAGAAGAGCAGACAGCTGTAGTTGATGGAATAAAATCAGCTTTTCTGGAGAGCACTTCATTGCAGGAAATGTGCTGGGGTGTTCTCAGGCACTCTTGACAGAAGCTCCTTCCCTTTGCTCACTGCAGCAGCAGCATAATAAACTGAATGTGCCAAAATGGGATGGAGAAAACACTTCTCACCTTTCCCAGCTCAACCCCCAGTAATTCAGGGTGCTCTTTTAAAATGTAGGAAAGTTCAGTTTGTTTTTCTGGGAAAGTCTGAGTATTTTTCATGCTTTCCTGCTATATGTCTGAACCCCTTTCTGAGTGTTTTGTAGGTAGGCATGCCACCTTGACTGCTTGTGCAGTTCCAGTTTGTATAAATAATTATGCAAAGGCCAGAACTATGGTGTCCTCTGTTCTGATGGGTTTTGTAATTTTTGTAATCTGCCATGATAAATAATTAGTCATTACATTACAGAATGCAGTCCTAGAGATGGTTTGGAATGTCAACAAGCAACTTGCCCTCTCTCTGATGCCCTAGTCAGCAGTTCTCAACAACTCCAAGTAGTACATGTCTAGAACTTTAACCTACTGGAATATTCTTATTTAAAAAAAAAAAATCTATTTTACATATAGTGACAGTAAGAATCAGGGAGTTTGATGTCTTAGGTTAGGATGAGAAGTACAGCTCCATGCCTCAGTTCTAGTTGCTAATTCCAGTCTCTGCTCAGAGGACTGTACAAAGAGAAAGATAATTTACAGCAGCAATTAAGGGGCATAATTTCTTCTGTAATGTGAAAATTGAGGGAAATTCTTGCCATAGACTGGTTTAAGTAACTTCAGGAAGCACAAACAACTCTTAATTTAACATTCGTGAAGTGGCTGCTTCTTTGCAACTTTAATTCCTTGTGGACTGGAGAGCATTGTGTTTCATATCTGTAGCCAGAGCTGAGCAAGTGCTCTCTTCAAGGTGAATTAATGCTGATCACTGTGAACTTTCTGATCCATCTGGCATCTGGGAAGTACTTTCTCAGTGGATGTCCATTTACTGGGAATGCATTGTGTAAGCACCATTTGGATTTCCAAAGGGCTGCATAGCTCTTTGTAGGTCACTGGTGATGCTGATGGGGCTTGCAGGCAGCTAGTTTTCACTCCTCCAACATTCTTCTCAGCTAGAGCTTGGTCTTGAATGCAGAAAATAAGGAGGGAGCCAGAATCATTCTGCATGGCTAATGTGATGTCTCATGCTTGGCTAAGGGGGGAAATCTAGCACATTTCAAAGAACAAATTTCCCTTAAGTTTCGTTTCCGACAGTTTGTCACATATGAAAGAGGAAAAGAGTGTTTGAGGATATGCTGACAGTTAATTATATTTTGGTTTCAGGCTAGAAATGACAAAGTATTTTGATGTTATCTATTTTGAGAGGAATCAGATATCCAGAAATAGGAGCCTAGGTACAGTACACAAGGTAGCACCTCAGCATCTTCATGAAGTTTTGTGTATTCAGTCCACAGCTGTCTTATTAGAGAGAGTCCCAATGTGGGGAGAAGCTGGGATACCTAACCCAAAGCTGCAGAAAGATTCCACAGTTTACTTAGCAAATTCATGGCCTGACATGTTTTCATTGGAGTAGATGCCTAAAATGCCTCTTCCCAAGAATGGTGCAGGGTGCTTGAAGGAGAGACTAGGTGGGCATTCAAAGCTTTAATCCTCTAAATCTACTTCAGAGGACTGTTATCTTTAGTATATACTCTTTCTTTAACTAGATGGACTGACTGATGCTTTATCCTTCTTAGCAGAGGCATTTTTATTTCCATTCAATAAGGTTATAGTAGTTCTTCACTAGCTTCTTTAGGAAAGTGTTATGATCTAGGTGACCTAAGAACTTGTGAGTTTCTTGGATTTCAGTAGAACACATGGTGTAACTCTTATCTTTAGATATAGTATTTAGACTGCTTCTATTTCATAATATTATTAGATTTAACTCTCCATTGTATCTGCATAATCGTTCTTATCTTTTTTATTTATCAGATTTCCTGTCTATAGTTACGTAACTACTGCAAGCTATCTAGTCTTATGAAGTTGAACTTCATTCTTCAAGTGGGATTTACTCAGTACAGCCTAAAATCATGATGAAAAAGATGAGCATACCTACAAGCAAAACTTCCCTGGTTCTCTTTCTGTGTCAAATTATTTCTGCACTGGATGTACCTCTTGACTGTAAGTATTAACCTGATAAATAAGTGCAGAATAATGGAAGATTAATTAAATAATTTCTGTAGGAAGCTGAAGATAACACCAACATGGAGCTAAAAATAGAGTGGTTTTGGTCACTTCAGTCAGGACATTATAATTATGAATATTTACACTTACTGAAGATTTTCAAAACCTGTGCATATAAAATGAGTTACATTGTTCAGTTGAGGAGGATTAACACAGGATTCTTGCAGAATCCTACCTACACTTCAGTGTGCCTTTTTTTGATCAAAATGAAGAAGGCCAGAAGAGCCCTGCTAAATGCTAATTTGTGAAATTAAGATCGTATTGATAATTTTCTAAAAATCCCAGGACAATTCCTAGTTGCTGTAAACAATCACCCTTACCTTCAGAGAAGAGGTTCCCAGGAGTTGCTATGAGAGCTAGTAAAAAATTCAAATACCTGAAATTCAGACACTCAAAGCATCTTATTTTGTTGATGCAAAAGGGTAAGTAAGGCTCTTAGATTTCTTAAGTAGTGCCTGAAAACAGTTAAGAACTTTTACTTAAAAACGTGTGTTGAGCAAGGAACTCCAGCATTAACACCTGAGGAAATGCCTGGAGGAGGGGAAATCCCAAGATCTGAAGTTCTTGTCTAATATAAGACTCTGTTAGTGGGGAACTGAGGTGCTGCTGAAGGTAGCACTCCATGCTGAAGAGGAAGCAATGGTAGCTGCTGCATTTTATATTCTCAATAGCTAATTTTATTAAATTGCTCATGTTTCAGGTCACTGTTTTCTTTCTAAGATAAACATGATCACATTTTCAGAATTCAGTGAACCATGTTGAACGTCTCAGTGACTATTCATTTGTTAAACTAATTTTCAAGGAAGAGAACATTAGGGCTGGTGTTTAATTAATGGATTAATACATCAGTAAATTTGCCTGTGATTTTAATCTGCATGGTTTACCCCTGTGGTTTTGATACCTTTCTGCCTTCCATAAATGCATGTTTTTCTTTAATAATCATTAACATACATTGCAAGTGCTTTGATGGTTTTTTTTCCCCATGCATTTTACAAGCCTATCAAACCAATGACCTGTATTTCTGTAACAAAATCAATATATCTGAATCACGTCCAACTTCTTGTGTTGTAAATGCCTTTAGAGCAATAAGCTGTGGGTTAAAAAAGGCTTTGAAAGTTTGATGAATAAAAGAATGTGTTACTTTCAAAACTTAATTTTTCTCTTTAAACATTTTTGCAGGCTATAAATAGTGTTTTAAACCTATCTTGTAGTTTAGCAACTAATATAAACTCTGTACCTCTTTAATATCATTATCTTAGGAGCAAGATTTTGGGTTAAATTTACCAGAAATGCATCAATAGACAAAAATGAATAGCCCTTTTGGATGTGTCATTTTAATTCTGTACTGAGAATTTAATTCCCTTCTACTTCATGCTTAATAACTTTGTGAGGTCTGATAAAGTCACATACTTGAATTTTTAGCCAGAAATTACATCTAGAATGATGGTATTGCTTTCATAAATAATGATGAGAATGGTCTCTGGGAGAGCACCACAAGAGAAGGACTTAGATTTTTTGTGGGTCTTCCCTGAATATCCACCATAGAGACCTGGCAGTGAGAACATACTTGATTAGTTGAATATTTAGGTTTCATTCAGGTTAGAAATTCCTATTCATAGCAAGTTCACTAGTTCCTAGTCAGTGTCTCCTCAAAGCAGGCAAGGAATGACTGAAAATGTAGGGGACTCAGGGACATTTGGCCTGTTGATAGAGACGTGTTTATGCAAAACATTGGAATTAAGCAATAAAGAGCTGACAGCTAAGATGAATTTTTTTTTGTTTAGTTATTTTTCAGACTGAAAAGGTTTGCAAGTCTGTTGAGTAAAATTAGGTGCTTTTGTCTTTGCAAGAGTAATTTTAGCCTGAAGCATTCTCTTTGTTCTTCCATGTGATCATATGGGTGGATTGATTTTGACTGCAGCATGAGCGTCGTGCACTCCATTAATTCTGATTTGCTGCTGTCTCCTCAGTATTAGTCTTTTATGTCCTTGCAAGGCCAAAATCACATAGCATGGTTGCCATTAAAAATTCAACACTTCAGGAAAGTTTCTCATACCAAGAGCTTTAAGATAAAATGTAGTAATATCTGACACAATGGAAATTGTGGTTGGAATGTCAGGCATCGCTGCATGGGTTGCAGTGCTGAATGTTTTAAATGCTTTCTTTTTAATGGTGACCAATGTGCTTCTCAGAGATACTTACCTTCCATCTCAAAATTGCTAATTTTCTCTTCACTAACAAATGTTTCTCTTTAATCTCCATTTGTCCATTCAACTGCTGATTCTGATGTGGGAATAAAAGCAAAACTTCTAGAAGAATGTAAGTTACTCTTCACTAAAAATAGGCTGTGTGCTGCTGAAAATTAGTACAGATCGTGTTGCAAATTGAATTTGCAGTCCAAAAATGTGTGATTCTGACATTTTGTTGATAACTTGGTTTGCTGTATCTGAATGTTTTGTGCATGCAGTGTTCAGAAAATACTACTGTACATAAAACAACATTCTGATATTCTGAATAAATGTGTGATTTTTGATGGTGTGCTATTTGAACATTAAAATCTTCACTCAATATCAGCATGTGCAGTGTTTTATTACTACTTTCAGGAGTAAATATATTTAATTAAAAATTTATTGGACTATATGTACTTTTGTACTATTTTACATATCTGATGTGGACATATTTTTATATCTACAGTGGACATAGCTATTTAAGTAGACCTCATATTTTATGTGTTCTAACTTAGCTTTAGTTTTATGGTTAATTTAATCAGTTCTAAGTGCAGTCCAAAACACAGGAGTGAAGATTTCAGATCTTTGATGTGCATCAGATGGAATATCCTGTAGGCTGGGCAGTGTTTGTGTCATACCCTTTTACAGAGTGTATTTGCTTTTCCCAAGTAAGCATCTGATGTGTACTGACCCTGAGAAGTGCCTCGAAGAGGGAAAGGGACTGCCTTCAAGTACTCCTAAAGAAATACACACAAAGGCATGATGTAAAAATATTGTCTTCCTCTTTCAAGGATTCTCCCATGTGCAGTGAGGAGCAGAGCCCAGTTCTCTGTGGCCTGTTCTGTTCTGCTTAGCTGCTATGTTTTGTTATGGTTCCATGATCTGATTTCTTTTCATGGGTGTTTCTTGCAGGTAGGGTTTTACAGACAGCTACCTCTGTCTGTGCAAAGGAGTACTTAATGTGTAATAGTATACTTAAGGAAGACTTAAATAAAAATCCCTATTGTACAATTTTAACTGTCTAGAGTGAGGCATGAGCTAACTCTAATGATTGAAATATTTTGTTCCAGTGGCTAGAAATTACCCCAAAGCACTAACAAAGGGTATTGCTGGACAGGTGATTTACAGCACTTAGACAGGGATGTTCATGGGCGTGTCATTAAACAGGTTTATTTAAATGACACTAAACTATAAACGTATGAATAATGTTGAGGACGACACCTTTCTCACTATCTTAATATCACAAACAGTATTTTTTAAATGCAAAAATGGGCATAGATAATGGTAAAAGGTTATAAATTACTTACCATAGGTAGACACCAACTGCTTTGTCAGGTGGATTGATTTTGTTCTGTGCTACTTGTTTAATAGTACTTGAAAAATCACAAATGTTAAATGATTGCTTCTCCTGGGACAGTTCACAAGACTATATTTTTAATGGGTTTCTCAAGGGGAATCGGTGCTTTACTTTTCGGATGTGTTTACTTTATTTGCAAACTAGATACTATTTTTGTAATTTTTAACAGAGTCTTTTGCTTATAACACATTTTTTACTCCTGAAAAGTAGTTCTTAAAAGCATGCTTTGTAGATTAATGCAATATGTTAAGCATAATAAATGTGTGGAAAGGTTTCACCCACAGAGAATTTGAAAATATATAAAATGTTTAGAAGCACAAAACAATGTATATTTTTTCCTTCTGTGTGGTAAAAAAAAACATTTTGTGGAGTTTTATGTCTTGCAACTCTTGATTTCAGATTTGTTGGATTTAGGATTTGAGTGTCCTTTGGTTTTGTGAAAATCTGTTGAAATCTGAGGTACAGAAATTAAACTTTTTGGCCAAGATCTTCATCCGCTGTAAATCAGTATAGCTCAGCTGGAAGTTAGTATAGCTACACTGATTTACAAGGGTAGAGAGCTTCAGCCTCCTGATACAAAGCATACTTTAATCCCACTCTTCTGTCAATGATTTGGTTGCTAACTGCAATTCTTCTTCCTCTGCTTACAAAAGTGTCTTGGTGATACTTTGAAAATATTGTTGAAATCATCTCTCTTTGTTGTATTTCTTAATGAAGTGTCACAACCTCCTACGATAACTCAGCAATCTCCAAAAGATTACATTGTTGACCCTCGAGAGAATATTGTAATACAGTGTGAAGCCAAAGGAAAGCCACCTCCTAGGTTAGTAGCATTTTTTTTTTTGCTTTTATTGGCCTAAGAGCATGGAAGAGCTAGGAGAACATACTGTAATTTTTGTAAACTAACAGGATCCAGGTTACATGTATCAATGTGCTTGCACATGCAGAAACATACACACATCTGTACCCCTGTAAATTACACAGCTATCTGTGTAAATTACACAGATAGCGGCACAATTTTGACTCTTATCACACTTGACATTTAAATGTTTCTAGAGTCATCAAACAATTGTAGCATTTTTTTTCTTCTTAAAACTCTAACAATAAAATAATGTTTGATTATTACAAGAGCAAATAGGTGAATGCCCATGGAACACATTAGGAGGCATGCTGTACTATGAACTGGATGATGTGCCAGGTTTGGGCATAGTCTTTAAGAAGAATGGACATTACATAGTCAGACTAACACTAACACATTCAAATGTAATGTTTTGTAAGTAATTCCATTTTATGAGGCTGATCTTGAAATACAGTTTGTCAGAAATTATGTAGTCTGTATCAGTTTTATTGATCAGCAGTTTGTGTATTTAATAGCCTTAGCTTTTGGTTTTGGCAGAAATGGATCAGATTCCTGATCATAGTCCATTTTAAGATTCTCTTTCAGCATCTTGAAATATTTGACAACTACTCATTTCAAGTTACTGAGTACCTGCACTGGAAACATCAGTAGCCATGATACATTCTGGCATTGTTAGTAATTGCTGCTGATTACAGAGACTGTTAACTCTGTAATAGGAATGTGCTTCTCTCTGCTCTAGCCGTGTTATGCTACACCTTACTAGCAAGATCTGTCTAAAACTGCTCATTCAGACAGACAGATCTTGTTAGATGTATTTCTTCTGAATAACCAGATTTTTTTCTGCATTATTCCTGCTGGTTGCCTTGGCATCATGGTCATTATCATGCTGGGCAACAGAGTGGAGAAGATGGAGATTATCTGGGATACTCTCACCCTTCCTAGTGTTCTAGCGTCCTTACAGGAGTGCCACAGAGCTGCTTTGTTACCAGCATTTTAATTTCACTGGCCCAATACCATTTTTAAGAGTCTGGGTGTTTACTTGGAGGATCAGATGATTATTGTCCACTTTGGGACAAGTGTATTGCTTCTGCAGATGTTTCTCTTGAACACTTTTGGTTGGAATTACCTGAGAGAAAAAGAGTACTGCCTGTGAGACTGACATACCTGAGCCATGTGCCAGGGCTCTCTGCTGTACGTCCTCATCTTCCCCATCATCTTCCCCATGGCTTTGTTCCTGTGCTACAGAGGAAGTGACAGGTTTTAAATAAAGAATTTTCTAATTAGTTTTCTAAGCTTGTGCTTAGTCTTGCTTATTTTTTAAGATATTACATTTATTTAATTTGTATCAGTAGTTAGTGTGGTTGGTCCATCACTCTTGATAACTTGCAAATGCATATTGGAACTTGAACTGCTCCAGAGCTCTGGAGTCAAAGGTGGACTATCTCAGCCCACAGTGTGAATTGTGTGACATCAGTGTGGTAACTTCTTATTGGTGAGAGCACCTGGCATAAAGGTTTGTGGATGTGCTGCTACCTATAGCTAGAGCAGCAAAGGCTCTGACTGTCATGCATCTCAAATTCAGAGCTTTGTACCACCATTTCCACCTCTCATTTGAATCTACATTACACTTTCTTGCATCCCTAATATTATTGGTAATGGAAACCCTACATTCTGAAGCTTCACCTGCAAAGTTGTAAGGAAGAGGTTCACTGTTAGTTCACTATGCATGGTAGTCCTCCCAAAAACACTGCAATGTGGTGCAGCACTGCTGCAGGTCCAGTTCTTCTCTCCCCCAACACAAGGTGCAAATACCATGTCCAGTCCTGCCCAGCTGCTGCAGAAGGTCAGCACACAATTTGAGTCAGTCGGAAATTGAGCTTTTCCAGTACCATTTACATATATACTTCAGGAAGCATTCTAACCAGCACCAAGAGTGTTTGTGCTTAAGATTCTGAAGCTGAAGTGTAACAAGTACAAAAACTGCTGTTCACTGTGTTTGAAGCTGTGAGGGCTCAGCACTTCATAGGTGTTGGTCAAGCTCTCTGTGACTATATTTCTGACCATAAACAGAGCATAAATAAGAAAGTGGTGATTGTGGTAGTCTAAGTTGTAGACTGTGAATCTCTGCTTCTTTACAATTTTTTATGAGTTCTATTAGTTTTCATTCTTAATGACTACTTTTCAAAACATCTCTTGTTTTGAGTAGCATTGGTATAAATTTACTAGGTTAAATAAAGGCTATCAGATGATATAATTTCTATTAGAGTTCTATAATTTCTAAACATTTCTAATGTTTGCATTAGAATAGTGAAAAGAAAACAAACTCACCACAGTCTTTATTTCACTTGCATAACTTCAAAATCGCCAAACCAATTTAAAGAAATGGTCTCCTACTGGGGCCTGAGATGACACATTTCAGCCCTGAGCAAGTTTTTAAAGGCAGGTTTATAAACCCTTTCAACAATAGGTTTTATAATGGAAATGCTAATGCAGCTTTAGCAATATCAGTTCTTGCAGATGTTACTGCATCATTTTTAGTAGAATGGAAATCAATTCTTTTCCATGTGTGATTAACCTCAGAAATTTTTAATGTATTTATTAAAAAAAGAATTGACTTTGAAATAGCTCCTGTTAATACATTAGCATAAATCTTTTATCTTAAAATATTTCCAGATTTCTTACAGTAAAAGTTCTGTATTGCTTTATTAGTTAATTTAGTTTGGGAATGAGTCTTACTTATCTGCTAATGAAAAAATAATATGTATTTTTGTTAATCAGTTTTTTCTTCTTTTTCTTCATACAATCTACAAAAAGCTGCTAAGAATAAACTTTTCTTTTTGCTTTTATTGCTTTAGCTTCTCCTGGACGCGCAATGGAACTCATTTTGATATAGATAAAGATGCGCAGGTAACAATGAAACCAAATTCAGGGACTCTTGTCATAAATATTATGAATGGTGGGAAAGCAGAAGCATATGAGGGAGTTTACCAGTGTACAGCAAGGAATGAACGAGGAGCAGCCATTTCCAACAATATCGTTGTAAGACCTTCTAGTAAGTAAAGCTCTTAATGCTCATAAAGTGTGAAAAAATTTGGTTTTATTATTTGGCTGTGAACTTTTTGCCTTTTTGTTTTCCTGTCTTAAAAATTCTTTCATCCAAATGACAATGCTAGAAGTTATTGCCTATTTTCTAATACTCAGGCATAATACTGTATTATGTGTTCTCTCAAATACTTTTTAACAAAAATTTAAGTTTAATTTTTTAAAATTGTTTCAATTTAATTTTTAATTTTTTTTCTTTTTATGCATCTGGATAGCCTTTAAATGTTTAAAACTGAGCTGTATGTATGACACTACTGCTAGAATAAAATGTTTAAATCCTTAAGGCTTTAAGGAGGATTTGTTGACATTGATGGCATAATTGATGACCAGAATTTTTGTTCTGTTTATGAAGTCTGTATTCCATAGTTCTTGTAATAGCTTTAAAACATAACAGATTGGAACTAAAAAGAAGCTGAAAATTTTTGATGAATGGTAGAGGTTTCTACAGCTTTTTATGAGCTTTATCTCAGTTTAGTTTTCAGGCTTCTCAGCTTAAAATGTGCTGTTCTCACATCTTAATTAAGGAGTGTGTGTATAATACTGCTTCAGGAATGTCTACCCCTTTTTCTATTTTAGCACATTACCTTTTTTTCTGTATAGTTAAAAATTTGCAAGATACTGTTATAAAACCTTTAGTGAGTAGACAAAATAATTTGAATCAGTTGATTATACTTTCAATAAATCATTGATTTACTTTTTTTCCAAGAAAATATAAAAAAGAACAAAAATAAAAACTTTAGCAAGCATGAAAGGACTTAACATTCTGATGGATGTAGTTCTTCCATTTCTCTGGAATACTTTGTGCATTTTCCCTTTAAATTTTTGACTTTTTGCCAATCCATAGTTTGTGTGTGTGTCAAAATTACTTTCTATAGGGTCGCCTTTGTGGACAAAAGAAAAACTAGAACCAAATCATGTTCGTGAAGGTGATTCACTTGTACTGCACTGCAGACCTCCTGTTGGCTTACCACCACCTATCATATTTTGGATGGATAATGGTGAGTTTGTTTTTTATGCAGTTGACTTTTTGCAGTTTTTCTACGTAGCAGATCATTGCTTACCAAAACCACAGGTGGTGAAGTTTCTCTCTAAGTTAAAATTCAGTGAATTTTCATTTCTGTGGAACAGAGGAAACAAGCAGACATACAGCCCAAAAGCATGAAGCCAAAAGCAGCTGGAGATCTTAATGTAAGTTGTAGATTAACCCACTGGGGAAGAATGGGTAGGCAAGGGATCTCATCAGAAATGTCTATATACGTACCAAGGCACAAATAAGTGTAATTGAATCAATGTGGAGTCTGCAGATCATAATAATAGAGTGTGTCAATTATATTTGACATGAATGTGTTCTTGTTTTCCCTTAGCTTTCCAAAGGCTGCCTCAAAGTGAAAGAGTTTCCCAAGGTCTAAATGGAGATCTTTATTTTTCTAATGTACAACCAGAAGACACCCGGGAGGACTATATCTGCTACGCAAGATTTAATCATACCCAAACTATACAGCAAAAACAACCCATATCTGTAAAAGTCTTTTCAAGTAGGTATTGCATCACCAAATGACATACACAGTATTTATCCAGAGTTCTTAAGTTACGTGCTAAAGTTAAGTAGTGTTATGCTACAGGATTTTAATTTTGAATAAGAAATTACATTACTGTATAAACTTGAAATGTAATCTCCAGTTTCCTTTATATATAATTGATTTTGAAAACTCTAATTTTTCCCTTTATAAGGCTTTGTGTTTTCTAAAAATGTTTTTTAAGATTTGATACAAAGAAGAAATACAGTGTGAAAAGTAACAGTTTTCAGATGTTTTTCCAATGCAAGAATATGAAGTTATTATGATTATTGTAACTATTGAAACAAATTAATCAATCACTTAACTCACCGTGGCCATGTCATCACCTTTTGATTCCCAGAACTTTTATTTATCCCTCTTGTATGCTTTCTTCATGATATTCTGTTTATTTCAGTGGATTCATTGAATGACACTATAGCTGCTAATTTGAGTGACACTGATATTTATGGTGGTGAGTTACACTGGTCCCCACTGATACTCCTTGTTTCACAGTAGCATTTAGTTAACTAACTTCACGTCCATGGCTACTTAATCTTTTGCTCCTTTTTCAGTTTCTAATAAAGGTATCAATTAGTGCTGGTGATAATACATACTTTACAAAGGGACTGCACAGTGTGATCCTTTCAAATATTTAATTTTCATTACTCTTGTAACATATGGCTCATAGAAAATATAAACACTTATAATAAAAAAGTGCTTTCACACTGGTGCAGATTTTAAAAACTACTTCTATTCTGTGTTGATTTTTTATATTTTTCCTCCAATTTACCTAGTAGTTTGATTATGTTCATTATCACTAGGACTATTCAATGTCATGTGCTGCATAATAAATAACAACAAGTAAGCACCTAACAGATCCACTTCACATTTAATAACTTTTTGAATGTACCAATAAATTCATAGGTATAGGATAAGTTTTGTTTGTTTGGTGTTTAAGCTGGTTTTTCCATTAATCTATGTTGAATGGTCTTTTGTATGTTCTGAATTAAATCCTCCTGAACAGATGTATGTGTGTTTAGCAAGGCTGATTTTGGAGCACCACTGATTCTAGACTCTCCACTTGATATTGGGTGACATAGAAAGTACTTGATATTTTTCCTTTTTTTTTTGTTTTTTTCTTTGTGAAATGGGGCTTTGCGCATATTAACCCATAACTTACATGAATCTAAAGTAAAACACGGGCACAGAATATTTTACTTCTCTACACAAAAATTACCTTTTATTCAGGAGGGACAAACAAGAAATAAGTACCTGAACATAGAACAATATATTATCTACAATTAGTGAGGAAAACACTGTTGGGTTGGCTCCCAGCTCAGAACCACCGTGGGTAATTCTTCTGAACGCTCACAGTCTGGCCAAGTGAGTCTGCAGCCCTTGGCAGTGCCAGCACTGGGTAGATGAGTTGCTGTGACTGTTGGCTGTGTTCTTGACTCCAGAATGCTCTGTTCTCCCACAACTTTAGGTTGTTTGTGTACTGGTTATTAAGGAATTCACAGCACATACTGGATTAAAACAAAGTGTTGTATTTATGCTAATGTATCAGTAAATCCTGTACCCTAACAAACTTTGAGTTTATTATGTTTCTAATCCCATTTTTAAAAAACAAAACTATTTACTGCAATGTTGCAGACTCTTACAGCATGTCAGAGCAATTTAATTCTATATATTAATATTGCTACAAAAGAACATTAGAGTATTCACAGAAAACACTCTATAATTACAGAAAAGTCTTATTCTGAATTCCATGAAGGCATAGGAAATAGCATATACTTTCAAAAGCCAACAGAGTATAACATCCAAAATGGGTCTTATATTTATAGTTGCCTGTTTACTGTGGTTATTGCTTACTGTGGTGATTGGTTAATCAAGGTTCTATATTGCAAGACTGGGGAACAGCTTGAATTAAAGTTCAATATATAGTAAGAGGAAAATACAAGGATTAATGTCTGAAACAATGCCTCACATTGTCTAGAAAATATTAAAATATATTCCAAAGCAGACTGTATCTTTCACTCCCTTGGTTTATATTTCTGATTAAAAATAACTCTGCTCTCTTTTTATTTTGATGGAAGCCCAGAAATTTTCAGTAACTCTGTCTTGCACTGTGCCTCACACCAGTGGCCTCTTATGCCCCATTATAGTTCTGTTGAATGAAACAGAAGCTACTTAGGATTAAGACTGCATAGTTGCCTATGTAAAAGCTTTGTATCAATTGTTCCTGTCTTTTAATAACATTTCTCTTCTGTGTTCAAAATTGTGGCATTTAACAGATATGTCTGTCAAAAAACTAATGTGTTCAGCTTTGTAGTTGTGCTGCACAATGACTTTTAATCAAATGGCCAATGTGGAGCAAAATCTCTGTTCAAAATGTGAGAATGGATGTATGCGCTTGATTGGTATTAAAATAAAATTTAGAAATTAATTGTTTTACTTCTTCTTGTTCCAGCAAAGCCAATTACAGAAAGGCAGCCAGTTCTTCTAACACCAACAGGTAGCACAAGTACCAAAGTAGAGCTCAGAGGAAATGTGCTTTTGTTGGAGTGCATCGCAGCAGGATTGTGAGTTACTTTTGAGACTTTTTCTTTCCTAAACAGAAGGAAACATTTAAGAGATGCTTAAAACGTGACTGCTGTATAAGCTTATGTGTGTCAAGGAGCCAGAAGTGTAAAATGAGAAGAGCTTTTTTTAAGGAACTCCACCATTTACTTGGGCATCAGCAGACTTTGAAACCAGCTATGAACATGTATGGCCTCTGCCTTCTCATATCCCCAAACCCTATGCACAGGATATGTGCTGTACCATTGGTTTTAAAGGACACAGGCAAGAAATGCTATAGGCTAAACTCAGGCACACATCCACAGATTTGCAGTCAGGAATAAAGCCTCTGTTGTTTTCCTAAGTTTACAGTCATTAGGTTCTCAAATTATATAAAAATAGATAAGAATTTACTGTTCTAATCCGAGAAAACTGAATATATGTGTTAATAATTACTCAGTAGATCCGGTAGGTGGGAATTCTTGGAACAAATCTTCAGGTCCTTACATCTAATTTCTCATTGTAATTGAGCTTAATTGGTACTTGTTTCTTCAATGCAATGCAAGTTTGCTTCTGCTGGTTATTGTGCAAAAAGAAAATTACTAAGAGTAATTTAACTTCATGAATTAGGTTGATCTTTAAATCAGTTTCATCCTCAGGAAGAAATCTGAGAATAAATTGGTTACAGAATAGAAGCAGAAAACCTTTAGTACCTATTTCAAGAACTGTAAATATGTTTACAGTGAACAAAGGCATATGATTCAGAGTGCTCTCAGGTCGCCATGAGGAAAGCCAATAATTGCAAATCATGCACCACAGCACCACGCACGTGTGTTCACTTGCATGAGCTCCACAGGGTATGCTCAGGCAGAGCTTGATCTGAGCATCAGTGCAGTATTTCTGTCTCAGCTGTGGCCTGCTCAGGTGTCTGCCCCAGCAGCACTAGCAAAACCACCCCTGTGAGTGGGAGTAGCACCAGCCCAGCTAATCTTCATCTGCAATATAGTTATATGCTTTTTGACAACCCTGCAATAAAAGTATTAGGTGATCCAAACTCCAGTAAAATGGCTGGATAAAACCTGTGAAAAAAAAAAAGAGTGTAATATATTATATGGCTTTGTGTCTTTAGCTGTCATGTAATTAAAAAAAAAATCAGTGGGGGAATACTTGTCTACAAAGGGCCAGATGCAGATTTTGTTTGAAATAGCTATTCCTAATTACTGAATTACCATAATTAAAAGTCATCTTTGCTAGGTGTCTGTGTTATAAAATATGTGATATTAGACTGCTAAGGGAATATTTGCCTAGAGCCATTACTATTTGAGAGAGGACATTCTATTCAGTAAGCAACAAATTGTAATTTTTTTTAATTTTCAAATTATATCTCCACATGTTTGAACAGCTTTCAACTTCAGTGGACAGCATGGGGCATAGCCAAGATTTAGACTCGCTGCAGTGACACGTAGCTATACTTGGCTCAGCACTGACATTCTTTTCTTGATTTCTTACAAGAAGTGTTTCTTTCTCCTTACAGCTCTTTTGTAAAGTTTATGATGTTCATGAAACATTAGGATGTTGCTCACACAAAGAACAATTATAAACTTGTCATTTTATGGAAGCTACCTTTAAAAGCACCATGAGCATGAATTTAAGAGTAGAAACTTGTCTTCACTTATTAACCATCAGGTTTTTTAGGTTAATCAGCAGACAAATGTATTCTGTAATTATTAATCCTATGAACAGATGGCCATTGACAGTGTTAGTGAGACTTGTCATTTCCTAGAAACAAATGCTGGCATATTTTTCATATTTGTTGGATGTGGCCCAGAATCTGGGTAGAGGCTCTTGAAAACTTATTTATAAAACATATATTAAAAATATTAATGTACTGAACTCTTATCTTCCTTTTCTTCAGTCCTTAAATTTGATCTGTGCTTTTACTTCTCCAGACCCACACCGGTAATCCGCTGGATCAAAGAAGGGGGGGAACTGCCAGCCAACAGAACATTTTTTGAAAACTTTAAGAAAACTCTCAAAATTATAGATGTTTCGGAAGCTGACTCTGGGAACTACAAATGTATAGCAAGGAATACATTAGGTTCAGTTCATCATGTCATTTCAGTAACTGTGAAAGGTAATACTAAAATTGTCCTTAATGTGATGTTGTCAAGGGTCCAGAATGCAGGATTGAAGTAGGCTTTCTAGGATGAAGTATAGCTAAAAGGGTGAATGATAGTAGTTAAAAATCACCCTGAGGAAACATTCAACTGTCTGAATTCTAACACTGGAAGGGCTTTACTATCTATAATATCTTTTACATCTTTTAATGTTACTTTGTAAAGCATCAAGCTAAACTGGTATTTTACTGTAACAGTAGTAAGATAATGCCTTAGTTTGCACAAGTACTATATTTATTTTAGATCCTTTTGAGTATCTGTCATTAGACTGCTTCTCTCTCTTGCTTCTCTATCTTCCTCCTTCTCTCTCTTCATAATCTCATCCTCATTTTCTCCATTTTTCTTCATTCATATAGCCCAGATTATTTCTTTCCTCTATTTTACTATTGTCTTACAGTCTTATGTTTTTCTTCCCTTTTCTCTTTTACTGATATTTCTGGGTTCCTATCTTCTTCATATTTTTTACCCAAGATGATGCCTTATAGCTCTAAAACCATTTACAACATGTTTGTCTAAATAGGAATTGTAAGTATGCTGTGAGTACCATGAAACAAAAAACTGTAATGACAGTTAATTAGTCATTGAAATAATCAGCTGTATTGCTTACTTTGCATGCTAAATAGTCACTTATTTTGTTGTAGATCAGCATCTTTTTATGATCACATTTAATCTCCTTTCTAAAAACAGAAGTTTAATTTTCTGTTTGCTTCTGTCCATCAATCCAAAATCTGAAAATTAATTACAAGATGTGATAATATATGCTGTTTGTGGTTATTTATTGTAAAAAGGGATAGAGAAATAGGCAAATATCTTCCAGTATGGACAGTGTTTCACCCATTTTGATCTCTGTGTTTTCACCTGTCTCAGGTAAACATGTGGCCCCACTGCAATCATCCATTGAATTGAGTGAGACCAAGGATTTTGCCATTTTAAAACTTCACCCTTGACATGAAATCTTTTTGTGCAATCAAACCTAAATTCATTCCTAACAGCCTAACTACTAAGAGTTTGGATATCTCTGAAATTAATTAAAAGACCACTGTAGTGTCTGGAAATGCCATACTCAGATAAATTTTGCTTGCTTTAGGAAAGGCAAAATAGATTCAAAGCAGGCAACCCCAAATGAAACAAAATCCTCTTGTTGATTACCTCAATGCAGTGCAATCTTAATGCAGTGAGTGACCAGAGGGTCAGTTCAGCCAATGTATGATCTACCATTTAATTGAATATCACATATATATATAGATATAGCTATAGATATGTACATATAAAGTACAGCAGTACAGTATAGCTGTAGGTCTATATCTACACATACCTTGTTTGAATTATCTTGTGATTACCATGCCTATGCCTTATGATTTTCTGTACATAATTTTGGAAAATAATTGCTGTCCTTCTTTTCTTAAACCCAGCTGCTCCATACTGGATAACAGCACCCAGAAACTTGGTCTTGTCTCCTGGAGAAGATGGAACATTGATCTGCAGAGCTAATGGCAACCCAAAGCCTAATATAAGCTGGTTATCAAATGGTGTTCCCATAGCAAGTAAGATTCTTAATTACCTTATAGGAGCATGAGTAAGAAAATATGAGGAGTCTCAGGGTGGTTTTTGTCAAATAGATGTGAAGAGCCTATATTTGTGGAGTTTTTGCCTGACAGGTAATGCTAAATCATAAAAGAACTAAAAAAAGAACTAAAACATAAAAGTGATAAAATACTGTGGTTCATAAAAGCTGAACAACAAAACGTGCCTCTAATGTGTTTGAGATAACTAAAATGTGTAATCATGCACCTGGTTCTTCTGTCTGGCATCCTGCTGGTAGTATCTTTGTGGAATTGGATGGTCCCTCTCACAGGGCCATTGCTGGGATGTCATTGTTACCCCTGTGTTTCTGTGGCAGTCATGTCTTCGAGGTCTCTCCTTTGCTGCCCCACTGCAACTCTAATGTTGCCTAGGAATCCTAAATGTGACATGCAAAGTGAAGTCCTCACATGTGTGGATATACAGAGCACTTGTAGGATTTGCAGATTTGCAGTACACTGCAGGATTTGCAGCTTAGTGTATGTTTGAGCCTTCCAGGCTTCATCTCTAAGAAGCTGCAGCAGCAAAACTGTCTGAATGTGTCAGCAGCTACCTGGCAAACAGTTTGTGCCAAGTAGGTGTCAAAGAAAAGGAACCCCTAAGGCAGTGGAACAGCTGCCTCTGTGTGCATGGGTAAGAAAAGCAGCCCTGAACTGGTGATTGAGCCATTTAATTGCTGCAGTGTTATGACTGGCAATGCTGTATGACAGACACAAGGTAGCTGCTATATATAGGACAACTTCCCTTGGAAAGAACTTGCTGGAGGACACTGCAGTGTGTTGTCAGCTGGGTTTGCACTGAGCATACCCTGTACTGTAAAGTCACACTTGGTTCTTCTACCTTTATCCTTCTTCCTTCTCAATACAATAATAAAAAACCAGACAGTCTCACCTGTTGGCTCATGAGAGATAATGTACTCTAAAATACTGGTCTGTTTAAAGTATGACAGTGTCCCTTCTGTCACTTTCAGAAGTTTAGGAGTTGTTTAAGTCTGTTGACAAAATATAATTCATCCAGTTTGGGACATGAAGAAGGATTGTCTACGGTCACAATCTAGGTAATAGCAAGAGGTAAACAAGAACCCTCATTAGATATATTTGAAGTATTTAGTATACAAAAGAGATTCAACTTACTTGTAGGGGGAAAACTGCAACTTTGGGGAGCAAAATAAGGCCATATATTGAAACAAATAGAAATATTTTGCAAATAACCTGTTTCAGGAATCCTAATCAAATGGAAGGTGAGATTACAGCCTGAGATTTAAAATGAGAAGTTTCCATTGGTAAATCAGTTATGTAAACTGACATTAATCACCTCATCAAACAATGGTAAGACAGGAAAACAGGAAAATATCAATGTAATTTTGTATAGTATATATTTATAAATAAATATATCATAATGCATTTGTTATCATCAAGGTTTGGTGCCCGTCCTTCACTTTGTATTCTGGGTTTTTGGTGGTCTCATCTTCCTTTGTTGTTTTCTGTATACTCACCATTCACTTTTTGTATATTTGTTTGAAGGGGATTTTTATCCTGCAGTTCTTGTAGTTTAACTATTTCAGGCCTTCTGACTAGTAAAATCTTTTTCACCTGGCTATGAGAGTCAGCTTTGCCTTGCTCTTCTTCCTTGTCAAAGCTGTAGGACAAGCTGTTCAAGTGACTGACAAGTACATTTTCCAGAAAAGCAGTGATGTGTTCTGCATTCTTTTACAGTAACAGTAAAACATTAAGAAACAGAGCTTTTAGAAGCAGCTGCAGAATGCCACCGAATTTGCTAAATACAAGGGCAGCATATATTGGACTGGCCTTGATGAATCAGTACACAAAGTCTTGTTGAAGGGAATTCAGTAAAAATTAAAAGACTTTAATTAAATTACCCGCTCAAACTCAGTAGGGAAAAAAGAAGAACACAGGAAATAAGTAAGCGAGTAGCTCAGCCTTATATTAAAGGTCACTTTCACTGCTGAGAAAAGCTGAAGTCTTATCTACATTAAATATTTAAGTGCAAGTTGATTGGATGCTCCAGTAAACTGCATCTGTCAGGGCATCTATGAGTAGCATCATGATCACAGAAAGTGCAGTTCTTAAGATTCTTGTGATTTTTTATTATTCTGAGTTATCAAAAGATGTTCTGGAAATTACCAAGTACAGTGTGCCTTTTTGTTCACTTGTTACTAAATTATAGAATTGAGCCCCTCATCTTCCAACTGAATGATTAGGAAATCACTGTAAAAGGAAACTAAAGCAGCTGTTGCAGCTTCAGGGCAGTGCTGAGAGAGCTACACCCATGGCAGGATTTCAAAGAAAAAGAGCTACATTTGAATTTCAAAGCCCTGCTGTCATCATATATCCCACAATGTGCCTCTTGTGGCCTAGTAATCTGTTTGCAATACTTTAATTTTCTGTTGGAAAGCACAACTGGGAGATACTTAATTCTTCTGGTTTTGTTTTTCCATAATAGAGTCAGACAAGGAAGGGGGAATGTTGAAGAAAGAACCATTCGTCCATATCTCAGTCAAAGGCTGAGGTTTAAATATCTATAGGGAAAAGGACAAGGAAAAAAAAGAGAAAAACGTAGTGTGTGTTAGCAACTATAAAATAAAATTGCAATGGTGTGAATTTTGTTCAATATTCCCATAAGCTGAGTAAAAAAATATTTCTTAAGCAAGATTTTAGGTTTCCCTGAAATATTTTAATTAGTTTTCTTCAACAGTCATGCTGAAAACACCAGCATTTCTATAAAAAAAAGCTGCTTTAGACATGTTGGAATGATAAGGACTTAACCTAACCTCCTAATGTTTACTCACAGGAGGAGTATGTTGAACTCAGATGCCCAGTCCCGTTAAGATCAATTAGAATTACTTTGGCAAGTAGCAATTCAAAGTTCAGGCCATGACTCTGTGTTGCCTTGTGCTTCAATTAACATTCAAGATCTGCATTATTTATATCACTGCATAATCTGTTGTGTCTTACTGCTTAGATATTCAGGATGGTTTTACAAAAGGGAAGTCATGCATAAAGTATCTCAACTTTTAAGAAAGTAACAACCCAGATTAATTGGGAAGGGGAAATGCTTTCATAATTGGACTTCAGAAAGGCATTGCAAATATGGTACAAAAGACTGATTTTTTGGTCCACTGGTTTATAGTTCATAGTGAGCTATTAAATATTAGATACAGACACTTAGATTTATACAGAGTAGTGCAAAGGTGCTGTTTATCTTCTTTCAACACATTCTTCTCTTATTATATCACATTTCATATTGAATCTCTAGGTTTGAGTTAGTCTCCATTAGTACTCACACTGAATTTAAGGGAGAAACATTAGCCTTTAGGTTTCCTTCATGAAAGGCCTTGATAATCCCTGGTTGAGAGATTCATCATCCATCATTTTCTCTGAGAGTACATGCCACAAGCTGTTCACTGCAGCCATGGGAGGGTGGGGAAAAATTTGCTGGACCCTGATGCCCCTAATATATAAGTCTTGGAGAGAAGACTCCTTGGGAAGATGTTTATCCACTGCCTCTGCTGTCATTGTGTTGGAACTTTGCATGTGGCCTAGAAACTTCAGCAGATGAAAAAAGGAAAATAATATGCTGAGGAGCAAGTGAGATTGGTAAGAAAAGGAAAATGGCATTCTTTACCATTTCAGTTATCCATGGTTTTTTAATCCAGATTTTTTCCCTTCCAGTTTTAAGCCCAATGGTGTGTTTTAACTGCTTCTGTTCAGACAGCACATGTCATTCTGTCTTTTTTTTCAAGAAAAAAAGTAATAATGGTGCCATAGTGGTTATTTAAACCACTAGCAAAAGTAATTGCTTAGGCTGTCAGAAGTTTATGAAACAGATGGAAGTATGCATTCAAATGAACAGAAGTTATTCAGGGTGCTGATCTCTAACTATGACAAAAAGTATCCAATGGAGGCCCTGCCTTCTCTGTATAGGAATATGCTGAACATGGCTAGGGTCAAGAAGCTGTATCATTGTACAATGCGATGAAAAAATTCAGTGAAACCAGGTCTTTGTTCAGAAAGGATCAAAACACATTCATAAGCTGAGATTCCATGTTATTGGGAGCAAATGTTGACTGTTAGATGGCACATGTTTACCTGTCTTGTTACAGCAGCAGAACTCCTATGGCAAATCCTCATAATTCATTATCCTGTTTGTACAAGCCCCTTTTAAGTATTACGTAGAGTTTTACTATTTGCCTAAGGCAGACTGGTATATGGAAAGGGCTGTAGTACCTCATGCTATTTTTCCTCAGCTTTTACTGGCAAGACTGACCTTCAGGAATCCCAAGTCCCAAAGACCAGGGGAAAAGACTGCAATGAGATGAACCCTTGGTGGAAAAGGATTAGGTCAGGAGCAAACTGAACATACCCAAGTCTGTGGCCCTTGATGGGATGCAGCCACAAGTGCTGACTGAGCTGGCTTATGTCATTGCAAGAACAGTCTTGATAATCTTTGCTTGATCATGGTATCTGGGAGAAGTGCCTGAAGATGGAGTGAAAGCAAATGCTACTCCTGTCTTCAATGAGCCAGAAGGAAAAACCAGGGAACTACGAGCTGGTCACCCTCACCTTTATCTGTGAAGGTGATGGAGCAGCTAACTCTGGAAACCATTACAAGGCACATTAAGGACAAGAAAACATTCAGGAGTAGTTTACATGGGTTCATCAAGGGGTAACCAACTTGATATGTTTCTATGATGAAATGACTGGCCAGATAGATGAGAGCAAGAGTAGTGGATAATGTCTGCCTGGACTGCAGTGAGGCCTTTGACACTGTCTCCCATTAGATCCTCATGGACAAGCTGTTGAGGTAGGGGCTGGATAAAGAGACAGGGAGGTGGATAGAAAAATGGCTGAATGGCCAAACCCAGAGAGAGTGATCAGTGGAACAGAGTCCTGCACCTGGGGAGGAACAGTCTTAGTGCCAGTACATGCTCAGGGCCATCCAGCTGGATAGTGGCTTAGCAGAACAGGACTTGGGCATCCTGGTGGATGCTGAGTTGACCATGAGCCAGCAATGTGCCCTTGTGGCAAAGAGGCTAACAGTATCCTATGAGGCAAAAGTATAGCCAGCAGGTAGAGGAAGGTGATCCTTCCCCCATCTGGACACAGTTCTGGATAACTGGATCCAAGTGGCCCTGCGTGAGCAGGGGGTTGGACCAGATGACCTCCAAAAGTCCCTTCCAAGCTCAATGTTTCTGTGTCTGTGAGTGCAGCAGTGGGTGCTTCAGACCATTAAAGAAGCTGTATTCAACAGACAGTTGCATAGATGCCACTCTTGACAGGGAGCTTTTGAATCAGTGCTCTTCAGCGTCCAATCCAGTTAACAGAAAGCACCAGCTAACCTGACACTTCTGCATTCATTTCTCTTGGGACCCCAGCTCGAAGCCCTTTTCAGAGAACAGGCACCTACCTACCTCCTTTCCTTCAGAGGGCTGAGAGGAGATGTCTCCTTTTTGCCTTCAGTACCAGTGGGAAGATGCTGCCCCTCCTTTTATATAGTAATTTAGTGGTTAGACCATTCTTTCACCATGCAGTTCCTCCAATAGAGGATTGAACTAATGGCTTCCATCTCTTAGGAGGAGCCCTACCATCATCCTGTGAGGGATTATGTGGTGGAGTGTGTGTGTGAGGGGGGCAGTCTGTGCACCCATTAGAGGACCCACCTGGGTGCAGAAAGTGCTGTAGGATTCAGAGGGCATGAGTGGAGGGAAGCCCAGAGCCCAAGGCTGGAAGCAGCCATGCTTGGAATGGCTGTGGGCAGTTCTCCTTCCTCGTGGGAGAGCAATTGTGCCTGTCTTCTATTTAACTGTGATTTGTATGCAGAAACAGACCGCTTCCCGCAGCCGACTGGCCTGCCTGCTGGGCTACTCACCTGCTCCGGCTATTTTCAGCCTATGAATCTTTTAATGAAAATGGCATTTACATAGAAAAGGAAGCAATGTGAAACATGGAACACAATAGCAAAAGAGAGCAAAATATGTAGCAATAATAGCAAAAGTAAAGCAAAAGAGAGAAAAATATGTGCCAGCAATCCAGAAGTCCGGAGAATAAGCATTTTAAATCTCAGTAGTACCTTTTTCTTCCTTCCTGAAATTTTTGAATTTGTGATGTTGATTTGATGGAACAAATCAAGTGATGGAAGACCAGGAAAAACAGAAATTGAAATCTGTTCTTGAGGCAGCTGTTTGGAAATTGAGGTATTTACATTAAAAATAGCCTTAGATTTCATCCAAGCTGGAAATACCCTTAAGCAGCAGCACAGAACTGTGGTCCCCTTCATCTGGTTTCTTTTGTAGGGAATTCAGTAATAGATACTTTAAGAAAATGCAGGAGAACTGTCTCTATTTTCTTTACAGATGAGAACTAAGGTATTGTCTGAATCAAAAGGTTCCTGTCACAGAAAATGGATGTTAATTTAGTTGATTGATCTTTTTTTATGAATTCAAAGAAGTTGTTCCCTATATAAGAATGTGTTCCACAAATATACTTTTTCAAGCTGCACTAAGGGTGTCAATTTTGATGATGCAGCCAAACTAGGATACATTTATTTATGTATAAAAACATCTATTTTTTGTATTAGTAGATCAGTAGTTTTACCATTGATTTGCATTATTAATAATACATGTGCTTTTTAATGCAACAATAATATATCTGGTCTTATTTAATATGTTCATAACATATTAAACTATAGATTGTGAATTTTTATGCAGTGTGGTGTTACAAGCTAAGTTTTTTCTTCATTATACTTCTCTAATGCCATCCAGTTGTATCAGAACTGACAGCTATTACTCTTCTTCAGTATTTTCTTAGAATTTTATTTTCATTTATGTCCTGGGTGCTCCTGTGATGCAGAAGCTGTTTGACAGCTCAGGCCACTCCAGAACAGTTGAGGAAATGGCATTGTATAATTCTTACATAAGGGAAAGAGTGCCACCTACTGAATTACTAACTCTGCTCTTGAGAAAATTACTTCTTGACTATGTTTGGAGGAATGCTTATTCTTTACTCTGAGAAAATTTTCAACTGAGTATGGCTATTTTTATATTTGGAAAATTATTTATGGTATGAATTTATTTATTTATTGCTTTGTGGTTTTTTTATTTATTTATTGGTTGGAAAATTTAAAGTCACAGAGGACTATGTCATTGTATCAGCATTTTCTTTTGACATTCAGAAATATTTTTGTAATTTTCTAGATATTGACTGTATTTGCCTGAATTTTGTCCTATTGGTATTTTTCCTCTGTATTGCATGCAAAATACAATCTCAGCTTCACTTCTTGGAAAACAAACAAAAAAACCTCTCAAAAAATGGGAACTCTACCATCCTGAGTTAATCCCTGTATAATTAGAAGAATATTTTAAACTGTATTAAAATTCACATTTTTACCAGTGATCAGTCACCCAGGGAAAAAAACATAAAGGGTATATTGGTCTTTCAGATTGTTCCTTATTTTTGGAAGTACAAAGCTTGCAGTCTAGTAGCAGTTTAGGAAAAGCAATAACTCTTTTTCTTTACACCAACAGTTGCCCCAGAAGATCCTAGCAGAAAGGTGGATGGTGACACCATTATTTTCTCACATGTGCAAGAAAGGTCAAGTGCCGTCTATCAGTGCAATGCTTCTAATGAATATGGATACTTGCTAGCAAATGCATTTGTGAATGTTCTGGGTAAGAAACAGACTTGGTATTTTTCTGTTTTCTTGGGTATTCAGTTGTCTCCTGCTAACACACAGACTCTCTGCTCAAGCCGTGCTTGAGATCTTCATTAGGGATTAATCTATTTCCTGGCCCCTGTAAAGAGCAAGGGTATAGATACCTTGTTTTTTCTAGGATATTCCTGAATTTCACTTTCACTGTTCAAAAGTAAGAAGGATAATTGTGAAAGCTGGGAAAACCTGGAAGAAATTTTCTCTTTTTTTTTCCGTTTGTGTGAGTCAGTCAAACAGAAGCCCGACAAAGAAGGCAGGAATTAGTATTGCTTAAGTTGGTACATTTCAATATAGTTTCATTGAATCTAGATGTTTTGGATTAGTGGAATAGATGATCTCCAAGTTGCTGCTGCAAGGGGGCATGATTATTTGTCTCTAAGGCTTCCCTGGCATGTGTTTCTGATTACAATATGTTGTGGCCCCTCTAATTCTTCTCACTGAATTTAAAGAAGCTAGTAGCAAAATCCTAGGCAGAATGGCCTCTAGTGGCTCTCCTGCAGCAACTGGCAGATGTATTAATTGACACTGTCATTTAAAAGAAATAAAATGTTACACCAAAAATGCATCCTACCTTCTTTCTGCCTGCAGGTTTGTTTGGAATTAGATAGTTCGGTTTGTACCCAGGAGATTATCTTCTTGAAGTGTACACTGATTTAAATTTTCCAATTGAAATAATTGCCTTTGGTGCCCATCACTATTACTTGTAGATAGGCAAGGAACAGTTGTTTTCCACAAGATAATTTCCCTGCCTTAACTTCTCCTCAGGCTAGTACCAGTAGAATGTATTTGAACCCAGACTGAGACCCGAAATAATCTCAGAGAAAAATGTTTATATGTAACTCTTTAGGCCATTCTTGAGGTCTTTATATTTTGTATTTGTAACTTGCTTTTTACTATGTATTTGTTATTTGTAACTTTGTAACTATATGCAGATATCTTTGTCTTTTCAGCTGAGCCACCAAGAATTCTAACTCCTTCTAATAAACTGTATCAAGTCATTGCAGACAGTCCCGCATTGCTAGACTGTGCTTATTTTGGGTCACCTAAGCCTGAAATTGAATGGTAAGCTCTAGCTGTGCTTATGTTACAGAAGATGAGCCAGTTATATCTATGGAAACAAGCACTTAAAGCTTTAAAACTCTTTTAACTCTATTGACAAATTTAAAATGGTGTATTTTAAAATAGATGTTGTTTACAATTCACTAATACAATATTGCATATACTTAATGAACCAGCAGTGAAGTTACACCTACAGAGTCAAGTTTAAATTTCTTTGAGTGCTTCTGTCTCTATTTTCTAATGTGGCAGTCCTAAGTTTGTATTTTATTAATAATAAAACCATACAGAATTTAACTGTGATGCTGACTAATGATATTACTTCTTATATAAAGGTTTAAGGGAGTGAAAGGTAGCATCTTGCGTGGAAATGAGTACGTTTTCCATGATAACGGAACCTTGGAAATTCCAGTGGCTCAGAAGAATAGTGCTGGTACATACACATGTGTAGCAAGGAATGAATTAGGAAAGATACAAAATGAGGTGCAGTTGGAAATTAAAGGTGAGAAATTAGTTGTTCTTTCATCACTGATTAGTACAGAATTTCAGATTTTCTGAATATCTAATTTTAATTTTAATTTTCAGATCCTACAATGATCATTAAACAGCCAGAATACAAAGTGATTCAGAGATATGGCCAGGTTTCTTTTGAGTGTATAATAAAACATGATTCTACCTTACTGCCAACAGTTACATGGTTGAAGGACAATGATGAACTGCCAGATGATGAAAGGTAAGGACCACATAGTTTTCCTTTATTTTTAGTTTTCTAAGTCCTTTTGCCTTTTCCTGATCTTTGAAAGGAACATATTGACCTATTGACATTTTCCAAAGAAGACTGATAAATATCATGGCTATCCAATATTTGGTGATTAAAGGACTTACCTAGTGTGATGCAAATATTAAGATAGAATTAAAAATAAAATGAGATGTAAACATCTATACAAACTGTGCACACTGACCTTATAGATTAAGTGTAAGGTAAAGTTAATTGATATAAGAAGCCAAACAGATAACAGAAAACTATTTTGTTCTGGATCACAAATATTTAAAATTTCTTTGAATATATTTGGAAAGAAAAGCACATTAGAATAAAAGTTACAGCGGGAAGATGGTCAAGAGCAATGAAGAAAAAAAAAAAGATGATTTTGTCCCGTAGCTTAACTTGGGTAAACATAGCTGTTTAGGTATGTACAAGTATATGGGATTTGATGATGTTTTATGCAAGTTTCTTATAACAGTGCCAGTTATTGAAAAATCAGTGGCTGAATCTATTGTATTTACAGGTTTCTAGTTGGTAAAGACAACTTGACCATTATGAATGTAACTGATAAAGATGATGGAACATACACTTGCATAGTTAATACTACTCTGGACAGTGTTTCAGCAAGTGCTGTGCTTACTGTTGTTGGTAAGAATGCTCTCAAACTTCTACTGTTAAGTATGAAAACAGCATTAGATTTAAAGTGGAAAGCACAAACATAGTTTTGGTTTTTAGGACAGAGTAAAGGAAATGCCACCTAAGTGTCGATGTGTTTCAGTTTTAAAAAAATGTTGTCCCACAGTTTGCATTTGAATCAGCTACTTATGAAATGACTGAGTAGCTACAGGACAGATTTGTGCTGTATAGCTTTTTATTTTGACCACACCTGAGCTACTACAGGAAATTAAATTTTGCAGGGTATTTGAGCATAAACATGGTAGAATCACAGAATGGCTCAGGTTGGAAGGTTGAACCTTTAAGGTCATCTAGTTCTAACCCCCCTGCCTTGGGCAGGGACACCTTCCACACAACCTCTCTGGGCAACCTGTCTCAGTGCCTCACTGTAAAAAATGTCTTCCTAATATGTAACATAAACCCACCCTGCTTTAGCTGAAGCCATTCCCCCTTGTCTCATCACTACATGCCCTTGTGAAAAGTCCCTCTCCAGCTCTCTTGTCACCTGTGTAGGTGCTGGGAGGCTGCTCTAAGGTGTCCCCAGAGCCTTCTCTTCTTTGGGCTGAACAGCCCCAGCTGTCTCAGCCTGTATTCTTAGGAGAGGTGCTCCAGCTCTCTGGTCATCTTAGTGGCCCTCCTCTGGACTCCTTCCAACAGATCCATGTCTTTGTTGTGTTGGGAGAATGTTATCTCAGGAATCTCTTTAACAACTAAATTGTGCTTCAGGAAGACTGAGCATACTTGGTTGTATGACTTCTCATGGATTGTATTTTAAGTTTAGTTCTCTGTTAAGTTTTTATGATTGCAGATTCTTGCCAAATATATTACTTTGCCCCTTCTCCAATTTGTAAGAAAGTTTTAAGGTGTCCTGAATAATTCTTACGTGAGTTAAATCTGAAACTCAGAGCAAGTATGTTTGTGTTTTAAAATTCTGCTGGGATCTTATGGCTATCCAGAAATTATCTAAGCCAAAAAACTAGTACTTATTTAGGCATTTTTATAAGATTGCTTACTTTATTTATTTTCTTGATCTATCCTTATTTTTAAAAATTAATAAAATATTCAATACTTTTTTAGCTCTTCAGTGAAAAACTATAATGTGTTTTTTAAATTAACCATTTAATCTAAATAAGTTAACTTTTCTTTGCCTCTAATAACTATAGTCTTTAACTACCTACAGTATTCTGTTTCTTTGGCTACTAACTGATTAAATCCTTTATATTAATGTTCTTTTCAGCTGCTCCCCCAACACCAGCTATCATTTACGGTAAACTAAAACAAAGTTCTCTTTCTGCATCATCAGGCAGATATATTGCTCATTTGCCTGTTGCAATTTTTTTGCCTATTTCTTTCCCCTTTTCCTCTGTGTGTGAGTGTCTGTGTCTGTGGTTTCATCCCATTTTACCAACTACTTCATTACTGTAGCACAGAACTTTGGAATGTTATGGTGCAGGCTGCTTTATATTCAGGGATTAAGTGGTTTTCAGAGATAAATTATTTTTAATTAAGATTGGATATAGTATGGCAATGTTTTTCTCATAGACCACACTGTAATACAAATCCGTTGTATAATATGAAATATCTAAAATGTAATTCCAACTTTTTAGTGAAAGGTAATTCACTGTTGAAGACTTTGCACCAAGCAAATTATGTTGTATGTTAACATTGGTTTTGCAGCCTTGTAGTCCTACTCTTATTTTATTTCATAGTTTATCTTCATTTTACTCCACTCATGAAGATGAATATGACCATATTGACCAGTTTTACTTATAATTGGTGAAATCACCAAGATTTTAAAATTTAAGTTAAAACTAAAAAAAAAAAAAGTCTTTTAGTCAGGCATAGTTTTAAATTTGATGGTAGAGAGCCTTTAATTTGGTAGCATGTTTTCTGAATTTGGGGGTTCAAGTGAAATATAATAAGCTAAAACACTTTTAGGTATAATTGTTTTAAGCACTTTTATGCAAATGCTATCAGTGAAAAAGATTCAGTGAAAAAGCTTATGTATTCTTACATGAACCTACTTACTAGTCGTGATTTTTGTGTAACAAATCATATCATAAATTACCTTCATGAATTTGGAACAGACAATTACATCTTCATGCATTATAAGGATGTATAATAACAACTTGCATGGTATTTCTGAGCCTTTTTAAAAGAACAGCAAAAAATAAATAATTTAGTAACTTGCAATTAGTTTCTATTTGAAGTATACTTGTTTTGAATTCAAATAAAATATTTGTAATGGTTCTAGAAAAGCTTCATTGATGTGAATGCTTCTTTATTTTCGATGTTGTATGAGGTGTGTCTGTTGCAATAGATAACCACCCATAATCATTCAAAGATAAACTAAACATGCATTTCATAATTCCTTACATCTCGTCACATTTTTATATCACAGTGCACTCAGACACAGATAAAATAAATACCGGTTCTTGTTAATGTATAGAAGTTTCCAGGTTACATCAGTCTCCATTTTTATCTGTTTTGTAACAATTGCATGCTATTGGTCTTTAAGTCATGCTTACATAAGTGAGTAGATCTGCCCTGCTGTATTTGTGGAATTCTTTGATTGGAATATAAGGAATTTTTTTTAAATATAAAAGTACATATTCTGGTGGGGTTACTCACTTTATGGTCATTTGATTTACAGCTCGGCCAAATCCACCCTTTGACTTGGAATTGACAGGTCAGCTAGAAAGAAGTGTTGATCTCTCATGGATACCAGGAGATGAAAACAACAGTCCCATTACAAGTATGTTTGTTTGTATCTCCTACACTACACTGAAAGTGTTGTTCTAACTGTTCTCAAATTCCAAATATTTCTGGAATAAATTTTGTGTACGGTGTGGGAAAATGGTAAATTAATTCTCTGCAGTTGATATTTATTTACATTGCATTCCCTTAATAACTGCTGTATAGCCAAGCAGGAAAACCTATTTATTGTGCAGAAGAGCTGGGCTTTTTTATTCAAAAACTTGTGCTAAATAATACAGAAGTTATATATACTGATATGAGGTCTGTCTGACAAGTTCCAGTTTTATGAATATGTAGAGAGCAGACCTGTTCATTGCTTGTATGCTTCTGAAGGAGAGACCTACTAACATCTTGCATAAACTTTTTTGTAATTCTATGAATTTGAAATAGCATGAGTACCACCATCATCAGTGATTATCTGTCACTACTGATGCAGAAGTTTATTCTTCATGAAAATATAACATAGATAGTTCTTCTGGTTTTTTTCCAAGTCCAGACAGTTAAAAGAATAAACCTCACCCATAAAACGAAACAATTAAATATCTATAAAATCTTGAGACAGTAAATTGATCTTAAATGCTGTTATTCTTCCCAGTAAAACATAATGAAATCTCTTGCTTATATTGAGCAGAGAGGATGGAAGGGGAATTTAGGAGCAAGGAACAAAGATATTAATATTTGTTTTCAAAAAATCATGGGATCAGAAAGACTTTTTGGCATTACTTTTTCCCTATGAGCAATTTAATTCAATTATTTCATTATTTATGCAGTGTGTTTTTAGATAATAACTGCCACAAGTTGCCAAGACCAATGTAGATGTTATGTTTGGAATTAATTAGTTAGACTGACTTACTGGGTGTTGATCTTCAGGGTTTGATGCTGGGTCGGTATCAACACTGAAAATAAACCATAAGGATCAGGTGTCTGGAAAGGAAGATTTGTAAGAAACGGAATTTCACAAGTTTCTGAACACATCAAAGATTTTGACTACATTTTAATGAAACACTAAGCAATTTTTCTGAAATTTTACAATCTCAGGCATCTCCAATGTATATCAACTAGTAATACAACTTAAAATATGATATATAGAAGATCAGTGTAAGTAGTTGACTAGTGGTTTATTCATATACATGCACTTTTATTAGTATTCTCATTTTTTTCCATGCCAGAAGTGTTCTCTTTCTGTAGGAATGAGATCACACTGTTGCAAAAAAGTTAATACTAGGCAGTGTTGTCTCTTGTAGGTTTTTCTAGAATGAGTTACTGCATGCACTCTCATATTGGAAACTGAACTCTTCTAACTAAATAATGCTGGGTTTAATTATAATACAATTTATATTGCTGCATGGTCTTCTTAGAGGCTGCAAAATAAGGCATTTGCTTCTCAAGTAAGCCTATTTCTTTTGCTGCTGCTATCACTTCAAAGTGCAGATGAAGACTCAAGGATTGCACTTCATTAGGAGTGATCTGTTTGCACAATATGACTGACATGCTAGAATCTCTCTGGAAGCTCAGATAGTTTTTTTTGCTTGAAGTTGCCTATAAATTATTCTACTAGAGTTGCAGGCAGAAGGCTAGTGACCAGGGTAACAAAAAGCAGTAGTGAAATCCTTTTTGGCATATAATATTTTCACCTTTTCAGCAAAGCTTTTATCCAGAAGACACCCTATCCCAAGATCTGTATCACTGAGCACACAACAGCAGCAGTAACTCAGACAGTAATTTAGGGTCAATTCTCCCTCTTTCTCTTACTACTTAGGTCAGAATTAAATCTGCCAGCCTTTAAGTCCAGAAGGCTGTGATTAGTACTGCTTACCTCTTTTACATCTTGCTTTTACATCTTGCCTCAAATTGTTGCGCATTTTTCTATGTGGTGCTGGAAGTATTCTTTTAAAAGAAATTTCTAGATGCCACTCCAAATTTTTTTAGTAGTGTGAACAGGATGAATCTTAAGTCATATTCTGTCTCCACCTATGCATGAGATAGAGGAAAATTCTTGTGATACAGCGCACAAATATCTGATGCTCAAGGTTCTGTGCAACGTACTCAGATCATACATTCTTCTCCCATTTATTTGTTGTGTCCTAAAAATTCCTCCTAAGTCTTTCAGAATTCATATCTCATATCTTACAGCAAGGTTTTTTGGCTGTTTCACATCTGTAAAACATGTCCTTTTGTCTTTCATAATGAATATTATTCTCTTTTTGGAATCCTACAAACCTATTTATCCCTGAGGTTATATACTTTGTAGGGTCTTAACAGTAATCATCATAATGTTCACACAGAGTACTCTCGAGAAATTTAGTTTCTGAACATACATTCCCTGATTTAATTTGAAGATAATGAAAAGTGCTCTCAAAAACCTTCCTCAAGTATAGGTTCTTGACTTTAAATAGATTTTCATTATGCCAGTTTCATTGGGGAAAACGGAATATTCAGGGGGTTTTAAATTTATACAGGTATTGCCTGCTGTCTGCTTGATACAACTAAGAACAGTGTATTTGGCAGTCAAATTCCACTTTCTTGCTGTGATAGTTCAAGGGTTCCCATTAAATTAAAATCCGGTACCTGAGAGAGAGAGTTCTTGTAATAATGTGTTACCTGAGAGATGGCTGCATTAGTGACAGTAGCAAAGGACAAAAGTAAGGGTTTATTTATTTATTGTATTTCACCTTTATTTCTACTTTTGATATCCACATTATAGATTTGTGTTATGGTTTATGTATTTACCTGTCACGTTCCATGATTTCTGAAAGCATTGGTTGGAGCAGTCCCTTCTGGCTAGCTCATTCAGAAGCTCCTATACTTGTCTGGGAAGCGGTTTCAGGTTCTGACATGAAGTTGGATTCAATTCCTGCTTGCAGGCTTTGTAATTGAGTACGAGGATGCGCTGCATGAACCAGGAGTGTGGCATTACCAGACGGAAGTCCCTGGCACTGAGACAACGGTGCAGTTGAAGCTGTCCCCGTATGTCAACTACTCCTTCCGTGTGATAGCTGTCAATAAGATTGGCAGAAGTCAGCCCAGTGAGCCATCTGAGCAGTACCTGACAAAATCTGCAAGTAAATAATTATTCCCACCTACCAGTGATGGACTCCTGCTATGAGTAGCATTGAATTTGCTTGGAATCGCACAGCAGCCATTCTTGTTCACGTGTGGATATTTTATTTTTAGGCCCTGATGAAAATCCTGCTAATATACAGGGGATAGGCTCAGAACCTGATAATTTGGTAATAACATGGGAGGTAAGATGGGTCTTTTTTCAAGGTTTCATTTGTTTTCAGTTTTGTGAGTAGCTTTTTTTTTTTTTGAGAACCAATGATGAGAATACCCAATTGCCTGCTTAAAATATTCTTAAAGAAGAGCTAAACTCATACATTTCCTCATCTTCATTTTCATGAAAAAACTGACTTTTTTATTAAAATGAAAATAAGTTAAAGGGGAGGGGTGCCACATTTCCTTGTGTGATTTCTCAAGATAAGCCAATAATTAGGTAGTACAGGATGTTTTGCTGCCAGTTTAGGAAAACTTCAAAATATAAATGGAGGTTTATTTCAAGTAGAGTCTAATTTTAGAGTGATTTTAGAGCATTCTAATGTGAATGCTACTTCTACTGTCATCTTTTATGATAAACTAATCCTTGTGCACTTTCCCACTACAAAACTTGTGTTGAAGTTTTCTCTGTCATGCCCTTACCATCATGACAGGAGCTCAAAGAGAGCCATGTATGACCAATTTGCCCTCCCAGGGAAGAAATATTGCCTAGGGTGCACTCTTTAAGAGGAGCTGGTGCAAATCTGGTTTTCTCTCTTCCACTTCTTAAGAAATATTTGAAAGCAAAATATATATACAGAAATCACAATGTGCTGTTTGTGTAAGATTTAGCCATCAACATCATTCAATGTGCTTTTTACCAAAAAGTGAAAACTGAAAAAAAACCTGGTCAACTGAAGTGACTTCCTGTAAAAGCTAAATTGCATAACTTTCAGCAGTGCTTCTCTGTTGCAGAACACAGTGGTAAATTTTCAGTGACATTCTATAAAAGAACCAATGTATTTCCTTCTAAGTTAAGATTTTTCAGATGCTTCAGAATATTTAAAAATATTCCTTTTCATTTCAGCCTTTAAAAGGTTTTCAGTCTAATGGACCAGGGCTTCAGTACAAAGTCAGCTGGCGCCAGAAGGATGTTGATGATGAATGGACATCTGTTATAGTTGCAAATGTATCTAAATATATTGTGTCTGGTACACCAACTTTTGTTCCATATGAAGTAAAAGTGCAAGCTTTAAATGACTTGGGGTATGCACCAGAGCCATCAGAGGTGATTGGACATTCAGGGGAAGACTGTAAGTTTTGTAGTTTGACTCAGTTATCCTAATAAAAAGGAAATAAATGTGTAACCCAAATGGGTATTTAAAATACTGAAATATTGATAAGGGGGATAGTAGTTAATTTTTTAATTAAAAGGAAGCATTTCAGAGATAGTAAAGGCTTCATACTACTCTGCAGTATCAATCCTGAAAACATAGGAACATTTTGACCTATTCTATGAGTACAATGCGAAGACTCATTCTAAAAAACTCTGTTTGTGTGGTTTCTAATTCTAACTAGGTGCTTGTTACATCCTTTCCACACAGTGCCAATGGTTGCTCCAGGCAATGTGCAAGTTCATGTTATTAACAGCACATTAGCAAAGGTGCATTGGGACCCAGTTCCACTAAAAACTGTCCGAGGACACCTTCAAGGGTACAAAGTAAGTACGGTCAAAAGCATTCTCTTCCTTGTTTATTAAAATAGATCGATCTTCCTATATGAGGTGGTATCCAGATTGAAGTAACTGACATGTAAGAGGACTTGTGCTTGTCAGTGAGATCCCAAGCTCTGCTGACAAGAGCAACAAATCATACAGGGTTCAGATTCCAGCCTTGTAGCACTAGCTTCCTGTGGCATTGTCCTTGAAGAAAAAATGGTGTGTGTTTGCAATCAAACTTGCACATGTTAAACAGGTTAAAAAATGTTAACGGTTTTACAGATCTTTTTCCAAAGTAATTTAGAGGATGTGAAGAACTAGTTTTTGTAGGAGCCTCTTCTAGGTCTAATGCTAAGGTTACTCATTTTCTGCTTCAATATGATTAATCACATCTTTAATTCAGAGTAACTGGACACTTGCTAGCATATGCTGGGTTCTGTGTCTTTTTGGGGCCAGGAAAAAGCTCCATGTAAAAGCTCAACTTAAGGACATATGAAATGGCAGAAGATTTGGAGTGCCCATATAATTGAAGGAAGCTTATTGTAAGGTAGTGTGCTGCTTTTGGTCGTAACTGAAAAGGCTGTGCTGGCGAAAAAAGACTGGAATTTAATAGAGAAGGGTAGACAGAAGGACTTTAAGATTCGAAACTGGTGTCCCTGGGGGATAGGAAAAAGTTGCTTCAGTGAGGATATACTTACATCCTATGCAACAATAGAAGAAAATCAAAGTAATTCCTTCTTTGTTCCTCTGCAAGTATTCTCATCAGTGTGTGTTTTAATCATCTTTAGCTTGTGACCATATATGCATGAAAATGATGCTGTGAAAAATAAACAATTATGTATTTGAAGGTGACAATCCCAGGAGTAACACAAGTCTTTTGGAGGGGCAACTATGGATATCTTTCGAGTTATCACAGTAGAGAGACTGTGTAGTAAAGAGAGTTCAGGGAAAGTACTCTGAGGCTCATATGTAGTTTCTTAGAAACTCAATCAGCTCAGTGGATATCAGAATCAGCTTTATCATCTGATCAAATTGTCACATAATGGGAGGAACAGTGTTCCCAAACCCTGGGTGGAGATCACTCCAGTACTGTAATCTTAGAGTAATTTCAGAACTTCTGTGTTTTTCCAGCCCAGTCAAATACTTTGATTTCTTCCCCATTTGTAGGTAATCTGACATCAAGGAATAGCATGGTCAGGGATGTGGACTAACAAGGAGGCAAAATCCAAATCTGTTTTGGAAGGCATGTAGACATCTTACTGAAAGAATGGATAACTTCTGATCCTCAGACTGAGTAACAGGAGAATGATCACAGACCAATGTAGTTCCCAACCAGAATTTGTATCAAACTGGTTTTGAGCATTAGCAGAACTGGCAGGTGGTACTCTGCACCCAGTTGCATAGACAGTTTCTGGACAAGGTCTGTTTCTGGAGCAGGAAAGCTCTATGCTGTGTCTAACCTGAGTTTATTAAAATTGCAGTTATTTCTACCTATAATTAATGGATAGTCATAGAAAAGCTTAGAGTTTAGAAAATCAGAACAGCCAAGTACTCACCGTAGATTTTTTTTTTTTTTTTTTTTTTTTTTTTTTTGTCTTTAGGTTTACTACTGGAAAGTGCAGAGTCTATCCAGAAGGAGTAGACGACATGTAGAAAAAAAGATCTTGACTTTCAGGGGAAACAAGACTTTTGGAATGTTACCAGGGCTGGAGCCCTATAGTTCTTACAAACTGAATGTTAGAGTTGTTAATGGTAAAGGAGAAGGACCAGCAAGCCCAGACAAAGTATTTCAGACCCCTGAAGGAGGTATGAAATTAAAAACCAGATATTAAACTTAAATGGGGTTTACTTGGACTTCATAAAATAATAATCTGTCTCAGTAAAGTAATATTCTTAAGAATTAATAATTCATGACCTGTTTTAAGTTAATCTACTTTTTATTTACTCTATGTTCTTTTTAAAAGTTCCTAGCTCACCCTCCTTTCTGAAGATTACTAACCCAACACTGGACTCTCTGACTCTGGAGTGGGGTTCACCCACCCATCCAAATGGTGTTTTGACATCATATACACTGAAGTTTCAGCCAAGTAAGTTAAATACTAATATATTTTGGGGGTTGGACTTGTGATCTTTCAAGTCCTTTCCAACCCAAACCATTATTTGATTCTGTGATACAACTCTAACTTGGGCAATGTATCTACCAAATAATAATCCATTTATGAAGAAAAAATTATGTTGAATTTATAATATACAAAAGATATGATTGCATTGCAAATGTCAAGTTTGAAAAAGACTAATATATTTTGATAATATAGATTACTGTACTTGGAAATCTTTTCTTGCTGTAGTACAAGGTTAGCACTTTATTACTTCCATTACTTCAAACCATAATTCACAGAAAAATGGAGGTGAGGTCCTACATATAAGTGGCATCCAAGTGAGATGCAAGATACTACTACTACTTACAAATTCTATATTTTAACTGCAGAGAAAATGTCATTAGAAGTAATTAAAGTATGCCCAATTATATTGTTGTCTGCTTTTCCAATTTTCATAGTATTATGATCTTAAAAAGAAAAATTTATAAATGTGCCATTTACTCACCTCAGAGCTATTAAATCACTTCTTTTGGATCCCAGCTGCTTACTTAGCCTAGAAATTTCTCAGCAGTGATACTGGAAAGAGTTTCATATGCATGGAACAGATAAAAGGAAGTTCACTTTCTTCCACTTACCAAATTCCACTGTTCTTTGCCATTAGACACAAGCAGCTTCAATGTTTTCTTTTCCTAAGCATGCTGACCTTAGAGTTTCAGAATTTTTCAGTTATCAGGGAGGGCTTCAATGCTGCATAAATTCAGATTATTTGAATTGAACTCACTTGCCTTGGATTCAGAGATTTATGAGAATGAAACCTGTTCTTAAAAAACTTGCTGGTATTTCCTATCTCCAAGTTGGATTTTGGCACCTTTACACAAAGGTGACTTTCTTTGGAAATTGTAGATGCAGCAGACAAGCAAAAAAAACCCCAAAACAGACAAACAAAAAAAGCCTTTTTAAACACAATGACAGTGTATGCAATTCCCTAATTTTTTTTTGTTTTTCTTTTTTTTTGTAACAACAGTCAACAACACACATGAATTGGGTCCCTTGGTAGAAATAAGAATTCCTGCCAACGAGAGCAGCTTGATATTAAAAAATTTAAATTACAGCACCCGGTACAAGTTTTACTTTAACGCACAAACTTCAGTTGGATCAGGAAGTCAGATAACTGAGGAAGCAGTAACAATTATGGATGAAGGTAAGATATGTGTATATAAGGAAAGTCCACTGAGTTTAAAAACCACTACAGATTGTATTAAACATCTGTATGTAAATATTGCTATTGCTTCCTTCCACTAAGGAACTAGGGCCGAGTGATTTTTTTTTTCTAGAGCTTTCTTAACTGTGTTATACACTAATGAAGTATTTTAAATACTTTTAAAGAAAATACATACAAAGGCTTTCTGCTGTAGTGGGAACCCCCAAATAGGTATAAAGCCTCTTCTTTTAATATCAGCTCACAAGCTATAGGACAGACATTGGTCTTTCTGGGCTTCAGGTTTCATGTAACTTTATGTTTTTAGTGGTCTTTGTCTATTTAGCTATTCTGCATCATTGACCAGCTTTGGTCACAGAGAAAACTACTGGAATGATGCAGGTTTGTGATAGAGGAAGTTATTTCTGTTTTGTAGTGTGCAACAGATTAGATTCTGTGAAATCTAAATTGCTTTCAAAGAACTGGCAAAAAACTGTAAAACTGTTGAAATAAATTTGTCATCTATGGCCCCAAGTAATTGTATAGTATTTAAAAACCACCAAGTATATTGTTAAATCCTCTCACAATTGATTTTTATATTTGTAGCCATTCTAGAGCTTTGTTAAAGTTGTTTTCTAATGAAATATGGGTGCTTAACAAAATATGAATAATTTAAAGCCAACAGGAAATTTGGAACTTTTTTTATAATTTTGATCATCTTAATATTAATAAGTCTATTTTGATACCATGTTTTCACATATTTTTATGCTCAGTAAAATGATGGTTTATTGGAATTGACATAGATGAGTTGCTATTCAATGCAATTTCTTTGATAGGGTATTAAGTTTGCATATGAACTGCATTTATTTTAAATCTTGCACCCTAATAAGCATGAGCAATAAAATTTTGTAAATGCATGTACATTAATTTTGTCTTGTAGTAGTCTGTCAGGGTTCAGCATAAATGGATTGTTTCTAATTTATTTGAATTAATGCATTTTATCTAGTCTGCATGCTTTTTATAGTGAAATTATATATGTATGTTTCCTTTGGTGTTGTATCTAATTATATAGTGTTCCTATTCTTGTTTTCCTCCATTAAAGCTGGTATTCTCCGTCCTGCTGTAGGTGCAGGCAAAGGTAAAAAGAAACTGCATGATTTATTAATGTGTGGATTTTGCAGTGTTGCAAATGGGGAAATTGCAGTGGTAAGGAAAGAAAATCTTGGACTACACATTTTTGTATAAAGTATAATCAGTGCTGGAAGAAAACAGTTGTGGGGTTTTTTTGTTTGGGTTTGTTGGTTTTTCTTTTTTTTTAGGAAATCAGAATGCTTATTAATACCTTTCATCTGTTTATTTTGCCACAGAGTTCCAGGGGAATTCATTAGCTTTGCTTCAGCAAAGTCTAATTATTTCTGAACATTTAACAGATGTATGTCACTGTCATAAATATCCAGGATCCGGGTGCACTAGCACTGATTAGGTGGAGTAGAAAAAACAGCACTTTTGCAAAGGAGATTCATTTACTGCTTGTGCCATGTGCATTTTTTGTTTTAAAAAACTATCTGCAATCTTGTTCTCACTGTGGATTACTGCTACCCACTTGGACATATTTACTTCATTTGCAAGCCAACTGTGCATAGGAGACAGATGACTGACAATACCCTCTGTCTACTTCTCAGATTGAGTATCAGATTGAATATACAGGGAAATGTCTTCCCACTGTTTTAGGTTCACAGGTCTTGTGAGTGAGTACTTTGAGGATATTTCAGTGAGTACAACCTAGTATCATCCTTATTCGTGAATTTGGTAATAGTTAGTTCTTTATGATGCAGTTTTGCACACAGTTTTAATGAATTTTGATACCTTCGTTGTCAGAAGCAAAGGTTGTCCTGAGGTAGCTCAAACTCAGGAGTGTCTCTCTGTACAGAGGGGTCATTGAATGACAGGTGTCATTAACACTAATGAACACCTGTGCTTCAGATTCTCAGACCATAAACATCACAAGTCAAAATCTGTATATGAAGTACCCAACGTTTTTAATAAACTTGGAAGGACGGCATAAATTATTTTACATATAATTTCTTTTCACTTGATTATCAGGTGTTGTGAATGATGGCCATAAGAAAGAAATTTGTTCATTCAGTCTGGTATAAATCAGACAATATATAAATATATGTATGCCTGCATTTGGGCACATATAATATATATTTTTATATGTGTATATATAAGTGTATTCTGATATCAGATGTGTTTCTGGTAAGTGTGTGAAGTTGTGGAATTATTTTGAGGACAAGTCTTTTTTAGTATTTTAGTCTAGTTGTAGCTGAGAAGTCAGCACAGATTGGAACAATCAAACTGGCTTACTCCTGGACATGCACAGCAGAAATGTAAATTAAGTTGTCATTATTTCTAGCTGACTCTAAAAACTCATGCAAGGAAAAATGGATTCTCTGTGTGAAACTGAGGTCTAATTATAGCTGTATGTGGCTATCAGAAGGCATCTTATTTGTAAGATTAGCTGGAGCAGCTCACATTTCAGAGCTGTCATCTCAGATTCTCTGAAAACTAAGCAGATGTCTTTGTTTGGTTCCATGTTGTTTATGGTTTCAAAGTTTTCACATATTCCTGTAGCATATAGCTCTTGCAATTGCAAAGGAGACTTTGGACCTGCAAACAGCACGGAACTAAAGCCATGACATCTGTTAGGACATCTGAGTTGCTGCAGGTCTGAGATGAATGTTCTCAGTGCTTACTACATTACCATGTTAACTGCTTTGCTACTCATCAGGGACCATGAGTAAGGAAAAAGAGGATCATATTATCACGATCAAGCACCAAATTAGTTGGTCTCATGTGTGGGTGGATTTGAAAGATAGAAGTGCTCAGCCCACTCAAAAAGTAGCTGTACCCAGCAGTGAACTTTCCTTTCTCTATTAAGTGCAGGAGGGCCTATATGTCTATACAGTTCTTATTAATTTGGGCCCAAAGCCAGAACAAATTTGGATATTCCCAACCTTTTCGTGGTCTATCAAAAACATATCAGATTTTTAATTTTGAAGGGCAGAACTTACCAGGAAAATGTAATTATCCTTTTTCTTTCAATTTGAACACACTGATCCTGGAATTTAAGTAGACATTAGGTCCCAGATATAGCCAGCCTAAACTGCTGAAATGAAATTTCTGCATTTGGTGTTTTCTACTGGATAGCTGCCTGTGAAGACCTGCAGCTTGGCCGGTCAAATACATTAGACACATGGTCCTGGGGGAATTAAAAAAATTTAAACCTTAGTGAGCTATGCCACTTGGGACATATTTCACTTCTCATAGTGAAAATATAAATTAAAGTGCAGAGGGATGTATTACTGTGGAAAATCTAAGGATCTTAATAGATTCAATATTTTTGCTGTTGCAAGCCTATGTGAGTAAATCATTAGATGTTATTTACTAGATGAAAAAGCTATTCTATTATAGTTGATATTCCTATTTGACTTGCACTGTCATTTTTCCTTTGTAATACTGTCATGTTATGAGTTACTTAAAATTGATCAAAATAATGGTACTACAAAGAAAAAAATAAATCATTTTTCTTAGCAACCTATATTCTAAATGTGTCTGAAAATTTCATATGTAAAACAGAATTTATTATACCTAATGTCAAATATTAAACATACCCTCGTATTGCCATTTATATATTAACATCTAACCAAAGGCATGAGGTAACAGAGGTGTGAGAAAACTGGGGGAATAACCCAATTACATATAAAATAATTATAGTAGCAGCTGGAAAGTGACTCAGGTGATCACAGGAGTCAAGTCTTTTCTGTCCTTTTCCATTAGAAGTTTTAAATAACTGTCCTATAGAGGAAGGAAGAGAATTCCAGTTTGACCGGTGGCAGAAATGAAAGTGGCTGGTTAAAATAAAGAGTCATATGGGTGCATGTTTGTTGTAAGCTGAAGTATAGGAGAAATGGCATGGCATGTCAGCCTCATTGCACAAGCCTCCTCATTTCACTTTTTAGTTTCTTTTTAATTTAGTCAACATTTATATTTGAAGGCAAGGTCTTGTAATCTGCATGCATGCAGACACTGGTAACTGGTAGTTTTGAAATGGAATGAAAATAAGTTTGTGAGATCACAGTAACCTTTAATTGTAGCTACTGCCTCCTGTCACTGGTACTCAGTCTGGTCTGTCTTCTTGTGAACTTCACATCTCAAGTACTAGTGACAAATAGTACTCCCTTTTTTTACAAGGGAGAAAAATAAGTAGTCTGTCCTCTGAGTTTGAAACTATTCCTTTGGGGGTTTTGGATGAATCACCAGTATGTAACTCCTCACTGTAGGCTAGAAATCAGTCTCAACTGAGTTTGTATCTCTGATCTCTTTGTAGAAGATCATCTCAGTTTTCTTTGTTCAGTACAAAATGCAGTTCTTTAAATCATTTTCTCTGCCTGCCATCTGTTTTCCCTCCCTCTTGAATAATTTCACATAATGTCTCTATGTCTTTTGCTAACAATTTCAAGCTGCTTTTACAGTCAAGTTAAGTGTAGTATTTTTGTATTGCTCCTTCAGCCACTCTCCCCCTGTGGACTTCTCCACTATGAATTTGTGTGATTCTTTCAGTACAGCCTGCTATGCAGAACCACTGTTTTATGGTCTTTCAAGTTCACTGGGAACAATACTGATGCTTTACATGCTAGACTAGAGAAAATTATTATCACTGTGCAAAAATTCCTGCAAATACCTTTTGCTTTGTAGATGTCATGCCACATGCTCATCAGTGACATAATTTTTTGCATTTCTTCTTTGGCTTCCGTATTTCTTGCACTACAGAAATGCTCTTGCAATTGGCCTAAATAATCCCAGAAGTGACTGATGCCCATTTCTCACTGCCAGACATGGAATTCACTCCTACTGTTATACTAAAGCTTGAATATCATACTCTGAATGTTAAAAAGGCAAAGAAAAATAAACCTCTTTTCTGTGTCTGACAGGGTTTGGCAGAATCTATTACCTTTGTCCTTCATTTTTTTCTTCTGCAGATGTGGGTTTTTTCCTTTAAATTAACTTTTCTGTTTATATATGCATTTTAACTTAATTGTCTATGAGATATTGTTTTGTGGGGTTTTTTTTCCCAGTTGACACTAGTCTTCAAATTTGTGCTTGTCACTCACATGACATTTTTTCCTGAGTATCAGGTGAATTCCATGAAAATTCCTAAAGTTTAGTCACTTTGGGGATTATTTATTTCATTGTTCTTCTGGACTAAATCTTGAGAAAGAGTACCTCTTTCATTGTTAAAATACCTTCCAATCTCATGTCCTGTCTTATTAAATTCTAGTGATTCTGCAGCCTGGCTATAACTGTTATTTGTAGGAACTGTGTTCCTGAAGGGCTGAAAAATTAAATAAAACTCTACCAAAAAACTCCAGTAAAAAAGAACTGGAGTTAATTTGAAAAGGAAGGAAAATTTTACTTTGAGCCTAAGCCTCTTTCTCAACAATTGTCAAATGCTTTTATATGATACTACGGGAATGAAACCATACTTGGAAGTGCCAGCTAAATTTTGCATTATATCGAGGCAGGAATGAAAAAGCTTAATTTTCCAGAGGTAGATGAATAAGAGTGGGTCTGTATAAAACCTGTAGCTTACTAACAGTCCATTTCCATGGATTTTAGAGTGATGCTTTTGCCAGCACTGCTGCACAGTGTGGAGCATGGTTACAGATGAGAGAGCACAGCGCTGTGCTCTCCAGGACAAAGTTTCCTGCCCGTCTCTCGCCCCCCTGCTTTTTCCCAACTGGCACTTGCACATGCTGGGAGCCTCTGCCAGCTGACAATTACACATTTTCCATTTGTGAACAGTGCTGGGAAACATATTGAAGAACTGAGAGGTTAATTATAGTTAGAGGTGTGCTGATTGAGAAGACTAAGAGTCTGGGTGGATTGACTACAAGCTTTAAATGTCATAACCAATTCACCTCCAGGCTTTCATCACCTCAGGATCCATCAGCCATCGTTTATGTTCTTCTGTGTGTAGTCATGTTGCAAATATGGCACATTTAACAGACTTAAGTAAAACTTGGCAGGCCTGATGGCAAATGAGATCAAGCAATAGTGTGGAAGAGGAGAATTGCAAAAAATAATAATTTTGCAGAGAAATATTCTACTGAACAAATTTCCTGGTGCACCGTATTCGATAGTTAAAAACCACAGAATTTAAATCTGACCAAATACTGCATGTAGGTAAATCTGTACAAACAGCTATTGGTAAGAATCAGATACGAGTACATTTGATAAATATAAGCATAAATCAGTCACTTGAGAGAATTTAGAAACTAAGATACCAAGGAAATAAGGGTAACTTTCAGAGCAAACTTGATTGTTTGATCATAGGAACATATAATCAATCATACGAACAAAAAGACTTTTACCAGATACTTTAATCTAGCAGGCAACTCTTTAATGAGAGCAGAAACTGGAAATTGGAGATGGAAAAACACCCCACAAGATAAGATTGAGCAATTATTGAAGTTGCTTAGCAATTCAGAAGCTCTCCATCATGTGGAGTCTTTCACAGAAGATGAGACAGTTTCCTTCATCCCCAAGTGCTCAGGCATGAGAAGGGAGAAGTTAGGGGTAATGCTGTGGCATCTGTTTGCAGGGGTATGAAACAGATTATTGCTAACAGCTTTTTCTGTCTTTAATCTTGTGACAAATATTGGTCATACGGTTGGGCTGCTAATTAGACATCTTCCACGGAAAACCAAAATCCAGGACAATATGGCTTTGAGAAAATACAATATAATGAAACAAAACAAAGTCATATTTCAAATACAAACCACTCATTTTCTTGGCACAGCACAAATGCAGAGATGGTTATTGAAACAAACACCTGTTCCTATGTCTAAATCAGGAAGGAAGTTTATACATCCTGTCTGCAATCTCAGACTCTGCACCCTCCTAAATTTAGAGACTGCTTTTCTTTCCTCTTGCTACCTCCAAATGGCACAGAGAAACAGACTCTAATCCCCTTGCATTACCATAGTGTATATAATTACGTGCTAGATTTCCCATAGACAGCTCTGGCTTTGGTATTTCTTAGGATGCTTGTTGTGACTTAGAGACCTAGATGGCTTGATGGCTTGCCTTTTTTTTTTTTTTTGAATCTAGTGATTTCTCAATTATTTTGTTCAAGTGGTTTTAGCAAGAATTTAATCTATTCTTTATTATTTAAATTATATATTTCTTCTTGTTTTGGTTGGTGAAAGAAATTATATATAAGCACAACTTAGCTACAAAAACGTCAGATGGGGGAGCGGTACAGATTGAATTGTTGAATGAGTACTACTGGAACATAGTTAAGAAGAAGTATCTAATGCAAATATGGGGATAAAAATTTATTTTGTAAAACATTGTAATAATCAGAATACATTATCAGAAGAACTAATGGAATTTGCCTAACTTATGTATTTCAAAAAATACTCAGAAATTATAGTTTTCTATACATGGGACTCATATAATTTCGTCTGTTCTAGAGGCCCAAGTAAGCCATTTTCTCTGTGCATATAGCTTTGACCTTTTTCCAGCTGGCCATATGAACAAAGTCAGCCTGTTAAAAGAAGAAAGTAATTTAAGTGTATAGATAAATTCTGTGGAGCCTCTTTTGCCTTGATAACAGGCTTTTGCTCATTTTATTTTCTTGTGTAGATGAAGCCATTGGAATTCTGTCATTTGTCTTTACTGAGACTAGATTTTTACCTCTGATGTTTCATGGTCCTTTGGAAGCATTTTTAATGTTCCTAATAGAAAAGATATTTTTAGCAGGATAGAAAAGTCAGTGGTAAAGTGCGGCATTTTCAGTTAAAACTAATTTCATACCTTTGAGGAGCATCCTCTTTGTATCTGCCCTATTACAGCGTTAGAACTATTAAAATCTATTTTTTTCATTAGTCTTTGGCAAGCAGAGACACTGAGCTATATGTCCATTTGTAACAAGCATTACTGGAGCTAAGGTATGAGCAAAGAACGAGGGTATGAGCACAGAAGTGGGTAATTTCAGAGTGCTGAAGGGAGAAGCTCTTCACAGATGTGGGCATTTTGCATATCTGTGAAATGTGCTATTGTCTGGCCAGACTGGCAGCAGTAAGACACAGTACCTTACAATGGGCAGCTCCTTGCATTCCTGTGGTTCGTGTCCTTCACTCCAGAGTATTTTGATATTGGCTTTCCAGCATCTGATGTCTAGTTTTCCAGTGTCTAAAGGGGCCATGAATGCATAGTATTTACAAAAGCTGATTTCTGGAATGTCCTGTGAAAGCAAAGCTGCCAGTACATACATACTTCGGTTTGTTTTCAAATACACGTGTATCACTTAGCTGTTTCATGTTTTAACTAGTAAAACTAATTGAAACCTGCATGATCTTAGAATGTGCATGTGTTATTTATTTAGCAGGTAAGGTTTTACTGTATTAGTTAATGGCTACTTTTTGATGCAAAGTGTTTTTACTCTTTATTTTTTCTTTCCTACTATCTCTGATGATGAAGGATATTCAGAAATCCTTTTTGCAACTTCCCCAGTCATGCACACTGTCCGTCCAACATTCTATAAGGGTATTGTCTTCCTTTTTTATCACTATCAATGCACTAGAGCCAAAATCCTGTAAGGGCTTGCACTTGGGGCATTTGCAGTCCATTCAGTGCCACATGCCATAAAGGGAGGAGCGTACCACCTTCATACCTCCCTTCTGTCCTACCATTTCCCATTACCCTGACAATGTTCTCACTTTCCAGCTGTCTGCATTTTACTTCCAGATGAATAGAAATAATGTTTTTGGGAGTTTCGGCAGTTAGGTACTTTTTAAGAATTTGGCATGCTCAGTAAAGTGCATAGATTTTACTTTATAATTTCTTAGTGTAGTAACTGCCTGGGATTAAATTAGTTTAGTCACTAATTTCCAGTAATGGAACCAATGAAAAATGTGCTGTACTTTCCCTCTATATGGTCTAAATTAACATAGTAACTTCTTTTAATTTTTTTTTTAAATGTATGAAGTCACAACTGCATATTCTGCTTTGTTTTTCTATTGTGTATTTAGTTCAACCACTTTATCCAAGGATCAGAAATGTTACAACAGCTGCTGCTGAGACCTATGCCAATATCAGTTGGGAGTATGAGGGACCAGATCATGCGAACTTTTATGTTGAATATGGTGTAGCAGGCAGTAAGAAGTCATTTCATTAAATTCTGCTAAAGTTTTGAGATGTATTTTTGAAGGTTTTTATAGTAAATGGGGTCTTAAATTAACCCAGTGTTAATGATAGCTCTTAAATGTCTTAAATTATTTTTTAATTTGATCAGGAAGATCAAATAATTTTAATTTTAACAAACATCAATGTTTAGCAGATTTTTGATGAATAGATAGAATATGAACCTTTGTTCCTTTGTATTATTTTATAAATTCATTTGAACATGAACTTCAAAAAATGTAGTTTGCATGAAGTTGTTTATCATGAAGTGATTGCATGTGTAAAAGTATGATTACTTGTATTAAAGTAGGATACAAGGATTTTCCTAAATTATGCCCAACTCAGGAAAGAAAAAAGATTAAATAAGATATCCTTTGTTAAATTAAACCTTAAAAGATATAAATCAATTTATGTATTCTTATTGCCTAAAACCAGGTTTAAAACTTTGATAATACTGGTAATAATTAAAACAAAGGTGGCTAATAAAAGCAAGATACTTCTTTTCAAATACCCCATCCTTGTAAAGTTATGACTAAAGGTGACTAATTGGAAAATTGGAATGGAAATGCATTTTTCTGGATATTGGCCAAAGAAATAGCTGAGACTGTCCTAGAAAAAAGAGAGGTTCAGATTTTGAAGTAGAACTTCTTGACCAAAATAAATATTGACTGAAACTGCAAAAGTGTCATTTAATTAAATGTCTAAAATTTATTTTTATGTGTCTCATAATTACAAGTTCAATAAGCATTTTAAAATTAAATTAAATTTGTATTTCTTTAGTACAATGGAACAAATGTTTAAAATAGTTTCTAATTACTGTACAACATATTTTTCAATATATTGCATGCAATTTATTACTCATAATTTCATATAATTATATTATTTTTGAGAGAACAGCTATTTTTCTCAGATGATCCATAGTTTAGTCAAGTAACTGTCAGTAATATTTTGTCTAGAAACTTCCAGTAATACAGAGAAAATTAAAATTCCAATGTGTTGTTTTCCTAAAATTTTTATAGGCAAAGAAGATTGGAAAAAAGAAATTGTAAATGGTTCTCGAAGCTTCTTTGTCTTAAAGGGTTTAACACCAGGAACAGCATATAAAGTCCGGGTTGGTGCTGAGGGCCTGTCTGGTTTTAGGAGTTCAGAGGATGTGTTTGAGACAGGTCCAGGTGAGGCACACTGTACCGTAGTACATTTCTGTATCCTAGTCAGAATCGTGGTACACCAACTGCTGAAATGCTGAACTGCTTCTAGCCAAGAGATGTTGCAGCTAGAATCTTTGCATGTTCCTTTTATAGAGCAATGTTAAATTATTTTATAAACTCCTAAATAATGCCAGTACATTTATGTTTGAATTATGAATGTTTCCATCCTTTCAATTAACTCTTCTTGACTGATGTTTGTACTAGGGGCAAGATATGCCCTGCCCCACTCCATCTGTGTGCTGTGCACTGAAGATGACCTATTTCCAATATTTCCAACTAGTATAATTACACAGCTGCATTTAAATAATGTTGCTTTTTACAGAGCTAAAATATTTGCATAATCAGAAAGTGCAGATTCAATTTGATGTCTCATGTAATCTATTTATACCAGTGTTAAGATATTACTACTTGTAAATCTCTCTTTTCCTGCCATATACCAGTTTTATATGGATTTTGACGTCACACATATATCCTGGGAATCAGTAAGGTTGTTTAAGTTCCTTATGTTCATATTGCAGTCCTATTTCTTTGTAAGCAAATCAGCAATGCCTGCCGATTCCACTCAGAGAAAAGGTTCTATTGGAAGGTTTTTTGATCTTATGCTGAGTATTTTGTTGCCATTACATGCCATCAATCATGTTCTTGATCATCTGTTATTATTTTCATCTTTGCTAGCCACTTCTGCTCATTCCAAGCATTTTGGCCAGTGCAGTTATATAGCAGTAGCCCCACCAACTCCAGAATGTTATAAGAAAATAATTTGGATATGAAAATACACTTGAACATTATGTTATAATTATCAGGCAACAACATAGATGATGGGTATGCCAGTTTGAAAGTGAGCACTTTGTAAAATCATCATTTTTTTGCTTTGTTTTGTTCAACTTCTGTTCACAGTTTATCATGTTGCAGGAAGGTTTGAAAACATGGTGCTGAATAACAGTGCCAGGCAAATATGTACGGGCTGAACACAGAAACAAATAGTGGTACAAAAGCCTACCTGTGAACTGTTATGCAAATACACATCTGAAGCCTAAAAGAGCAGTAAACAAGGATCAAGACTGTAATATAATTCAAAACAAGCTGCATGGAAACCTTCCCAAAAGCATCTTCCTGCATAAAAAGTACTGAGCCAGTCGATAAGGGTTCCTGTACTTACCCAGTCATGTTGAATCATGCCCTTGTGCAGTTAAGGAAGAAGGGACTTTAGACACTCCTTTCTGCTTCTTGATAATGGAAGGTTTTAGTGTTCAGCATGAAATTCTAAACATAGCCTATTTCTTACAGAAAAATCTTGTGTTACACTGTCTTCAGCCTAGGTCAAAGCTTTTAAACACTGCAAAAAGATGGAGTGGACAAAGAGGCGAACACTGGAATGTGTTCTTAATTAGGAATGAATCTTTGATATTTCAAATATGAGGCTTTTCCCACTTTTTTTTTTGGCAATTATTCCTATAGAGTGTCTTCACAGTGTGCAGGTTTATCTTTTTGGGCATTCCTGGTACAGTGTTCTGCATTGACTCCTGGATTAGTGGTTTACCAAGATGCAAGGTTTTTCTGCCTGAAGCAAATAATTTGCTTAGCGTAGGCAGGAAATGTGCCATTTTAAAAGATGCACAGAAATCTAGAAAACCTTTTCTGCTGAAAATGCAGTAAGTTAGTACAGGAAGCTGCATAAGTAAGTTTTCATCTTCCCATCTATCTTGCATATTTTTATACATGAGTTGTTTGGCTTGATGCTATTTCTTACTACATTTAAAGGTGAATTTTGCTTTTGCATTTTGTTACAGTATGTATTATACAACATCTAATGCTTTATTATGAATGCAGATGCACAAAACTCAAAATAATTTTAACCTTAATATGAAAACAAAAAAAATTTCTTTTATTTTCATTTGTAGTTTAGAGGAATATTCCCTTTGTGATTTTTTAATTGCCACTTTTTAATATTGAGATATATATATATATATATATTTATGTATATTTATATGTGGCATAAAGAGTATAAATATTTAGGCATATAAATTGTATATTTATATGACATGTAGAGACTTTTATGCAAAAATAGTTTCAATTCTTGTGCATATAAGAGTCAGTTTCTAAAATATCAGAAAACATATACAAGGGCTGAGAAATCTCCTGATTGTATCTCCAAAATAACCAGACACATCAACTCATTAAATTATTTAAATAAAAATCAAGTCATAGCTTTACCCAGTAAGAACAAAAATAAGCATTTAAAGAAAGAGTTAATTTTAGCATAGTACTTCTAAAGTGGAATACACACTGGTCTTCTGTATGGAAAGGACTGGAAATACTGTGTCCAGATATTGCAAGTATTTTGTGTTTCCATAGAATTCCTCAGGAATGTGGGACCATTGACAGCTGCTTTTCCAAGATACCTGTCTCACACTTCTTCTTAACTAGAAAATGACACTGAGATATTGGCTTGAATTCTGTCTATTGAGCAGCTCTTCATAGAGTTTCACACTCTTGGGTTTTGGGTCTGGAGAAGAAGCTGAAGAATGACGAAGATAGGTTTGGATGGATGTTCATCTTCCTCCACTTCATATTTTTTTCTGTTTAGAGCATGTATCCCTAAGTCCTCTCACTTTCCCACTTTCTCCCAGCAGCAAATCCTAAATCAAGTTGCCTATAGTGTGTTTCCAGCAGTGGAGTGGAAAATAAGCTTCACCAGAATAATCCTCCTACTGTGTTGGAGACCAGTAGATCCAGACCCTAGACCACACAGATAATTCCTGTCCTTATTAGTGCCTGTAGTATTTTCTTTGTAGTTTGCTTATTATCTTCCAGCTAGAGTCAGCATTTGAAGAGAAATAGTGCCAAGGAAAGGCTTCCTAGTTGCATCATGTTAAGCCCTCACTAATGCTAAATCATGGTAATCATGATAAATTAATTGTAGGATTGGGTTTGAGGAAAGAAAGAAAACCTGATGCTTAACAAGGTTTTAAAGGATGCTTTGTTGTTGATTTTTAGTTGAAATTGAATGTTAGGGCCCTTGACTGACCCATCTGTTTCCCCATTTCAGAATGATGGGAATGCATTAGCTTATCAATACTGGCTTTTAATTCATTTTGAGAATGCAATTGACATGTTTATGTGAATTATAATTTGCAACTTCATTTCAGTAGTTTAATTAGTTCAAAATGGTTGAGAATAGTTTTGGGGTTTGTGGAAAGCAAAGTAGTATGTGCGTAGATTTTGCAAAGTAGTTGCTAAGCTTAAATGTTAGCAGACTTCTTATATACTGAAAAGTAATTTCTGTGCATAGGTACTTGGAAATATTCTGAATAATGAAAATACTCACAAAATACAGAATCACTGGTTTTCTTGATGGTATCTATTTTTCACAATGAATGTTATTCTTTAATGAACATTATATTATCTATTATTTACCTGAATTAGCATAGCATTTAAACGCAGCAAAACATGATTTTTCTTTTTTTATCTCTAGCAATGGCAAGCCGGCAGGTAGACATCGCTACTCAAGGATGGTTCATTGGTCTTATGTGTGCTGTTGCTCTTCTGATCTTGATTTTACTGATTGTTTGCTTCATAAGGAGGAATAAGGGTGGCAAGTATCCAGGTATGCTATTTAACCAGGATAGTAAAATTCATCTGTTGGTAACACATTAAGAGAGATCTCAGGCTTACTGCAAAATTACATTTGCTGCTGGTTTACATTTACACTGTGTATATGGCAAATCAATCTTATCATTTGGTGGGCTTGACATGAGCCATCTGCCTGTTGGTAGGAAACCTACATCTACTTCAGCATGAGAGAAGAACCTTCTTCATTCCTAGAGGGTCGTATCAGTGCATGACCTCTCTAGCGAGGTTTGAGCTTTGCTTGGAACATCACCACGGGTGCACATTCCACTTTCTGAAGTCCAATGCAGATGGGTTTAATCCACTAACATGAGTTGAGTTAGAATTTATTTGGTCAGAAAGTCCAAATCATAGCCACAGGTTACATTAAAGTATTGGGAATGCATGTGATAGGTTGAATCTCTTCATATGTTATATTGTTTCCAATACCTTGAGTTCCTTCCCAGAATCTGTGTCATCTTCAGCCTCTGCAGTTTTGTAGCTAAGTTTAAAGTTACCATCCTTCTTAGGCTGGGTTTTTTTCTGTAATTTTTTCTTTCTAAGAGGAGGTGTAAAATAAGTGTTTTTTAATAGTATGTCTAGGAATGGCCAAGTACATTTTATCAATTTTCATTAAAAATTGGAACTACACAATGTATGTCTTCTATCAAAACACACATCCCTCCTGATGTACATATTACAAAAGGCATATATCTGTATGTATTTATGTGGGCATGTAGGTATGGTATATATCTTTCCCTGGCTTTATACTTTCTATGGAGTAGCTCCATAGACCACAGCTCTCTTGAAAAGGATAGTGAGAACCAGTTTGCACAGTACTGCCAGATAGGATCTCAGAGCAGCTGCTGAGGTATGAGTGACTGTGAATGAACTTCAAGTGAGCATCCAAGAATAATCTGATTTTTCATTCTCCTATTCTAGCTGCAATAGAAAGTACAGTTGCTAAGTTTCATGTAAAATCTTGATTTAATGAAAAAAATATTTTCTCCTAAGGTTTGGGAATAAATATCTGGACTCTAGAATGCTTATTTAAAGTCAACTCAAACATTTTGAAGTTCGTGCTGTTAACTTGGGCATGAAAAGGATGGATGCATTTAGAAAAGTACAAAAGAAAAATCCACACTACATTTTATTTTCTCCTGCTTATTTTGACCAGTGCATTTCTGAAAACTGAGTCTCAGGGAATGCTAAGAACTTTAGCTCTTCACAGGGAAATCTGCTGGAATAGATAGCAGGTTATTTTTATGAGAAAATCACTTTATAAAGTACAAGAATCCTATTCTGCCCAATCTAACTGTTAGATTGTTTTATAGACAGAGCAAAGATTTGTAGTGACAGCAAAAATTCAGTAAGAGAAGTTTCTGTTCCAGCTGCCTATGCCTATGAAGAAAACAGATTATGAAGGAACACATAGTGTTACATAGAGTTATATGACAGGCTGAAGACATCATCTTAGGGTTTTTTTCCTAATATTTGCATTTTTTTAAGAGAAAATAAGAGGATATAGAAAAAGTGATTCAGATGACTGAAACAAGTGAAGTGATGAAACTGAAAAGAGTAGGGAGCACATGGAGTGAACCACCATCTAGAGGAGGGTAAAACAGAGGTTTTGAGTAAAAGTGTAGAGGGCAGTTGGATGCTAAGGTTGTCATTACTTTATGGATCCTTGATATTCTGTCCTTTTTGCTGCTTCTGCAGAATTATTAGTTGTAAGCTATATGTTTTTTTCATGCACAGATACATACGCATATACACACACATATATAAAGGTGTACCTGGGCTGTTTATAAGATTTCCAGAATCAGTATGTACTGGTGTTCATAGCAGTGACTTTGTATTTCTTGAGTCATTGTAAATGTACTGTTCCACAAGTAGTGACAAATGGAAAGTACTAAGTTATGAAATCTATGAAAATTTAAGTTATGAACTCTTTTTCATCATAATTTTTGCATGTCATCTTGAGGTTGCCTGTGGTTTGTAGGAAGTAATCAATTACTTCAGTATGGAATTATAGCAGCCTGGTATGTCTCAAGGCATTATGCGTTATTGCAATTATGGACTTCGTAAATACTGTCAGGAATGATTCATATCCTCTTAAATAATGGCATATAAATCAGTGATGTACAAATAAAGTGTGGAAATTACCAGAGTAAAAGACAAGAGATTGTGTATTGGATTATATAACTGTATCTGCTGGACAAGGGAAAGATTTGAATAGATGCCAGAAAACAGAAATGAAAAGGCAAAGGGAAGAACCATAAATATAATTCTTGAAGTGAGTATATTGTTTTATCCTGTCAACAATCTTAACTTATAGGAATATATTTCATCTGTAGATATATATATGACTCCTCAGGTGCTAGGGGGTTTCTGTGTCAATGTGCTACGTTTACTATTTTATAGAAACAAGTATATGCCTAGATTTATTCCCACCAGTAAACAAGGATTAAACCTAAAACCAGAATGTGCAAGAAATACAATTGTGTAAAATTTAGGTTCCAGTGTTTGTGACTAAACCTAAAACCAGAATGTGCAAGAAATACAATTGTGTAAAATTTAGGTTCCAGTGTTTGTGACTTTGCATTGGGTTTGACCATGTTGTAGAAAATAAGAAATTAACAAACCATGCCTAGTATTTTGAGAATTATTAATAATGGAAAAAAATCTAAAATTCTCTGCAGCCTTACTACATGAAATTAAAGCAGAAAATGTACAAACTGACAGTGAACAAAAGTGAATCTGATTCAGTTTTATCAATCAGTATGAGAATATCAAGAAGAAATAGAGAGCATTGTTAAGTAGAACTAAATAATAATCTAAGTAAATAAGTTATTTTAGTAGGATTTTTGACAATTTTCCCTCTTTAGTGCTAGAAATAAAAGAAAGAAAAAGTTCTGCTAGTACAAAATTACATACTTCATATTTAAATGAAAATATAATTCTACAACTAATGAACAGATCTTGTTCTTCAAAAAAAAAGTAATAGCCTAAGGCCCCATTTAAAAAAATAGTTTTTATTCAAAAGACATTTCTGCCAAATGTGATCAGTTTGGGAAATTAGGGTCTTAAGCTTTCTCATCTTGCAGTTTCATGATAAAAATTACTATTTCAAATATTTTAGTGAAGGAAAAGGAGGATGCACATGCTGATCCAGAAATACAACCTATGAAGGAAGATGATGGAACATTTGGTGAATACAGGTGAGCAGCTGATGTGGTTTGTCACGTTCACTGTTCATGTCACACATGTACTGTATATAGTATCACACTTATTAATTTAAGACTAACTTTTTTTTCCATGTCAAAGATTCTGTATCCAGTGTTATTTAGAACTAAAAATAGCATTTCAACCGCACCATTAGAAAAAAAAATCCAAGCTTAGTATAAGCCATTTGCTAATGCAAGGTGAAAACCAGATACAAACACAATTGTATGTGTTTGAAAGTCAAAATGTGGAATCTTTATTTACAAATCCATCTTTCAGATAGTTCAAGTGCCAGATACAGTGTCCTTTTAGTTAGGGCACTGTGTTGAGCATTATAGTTTTTTGAAAATAAATTTCTAACTGAAGCCTAATAAAGACAATCTGGTGTTAAGTTGACTGGAAAACAAATGCATTTAAAATAGCTGCCACTACTAACATCTAATCCAATAACAAAGAAGTGATGTTATACACAGAGGGGAAGGAGTGTCCTTCAAGAAAGCAAATCTCCCTTTCATGTATTTCAGTACAAGATATATAGCAAGCAGCTTCAAAGCATGCAACATAAGTCTTATTCCTGACTCTCTTCCTTTATAGTAAATGCAGTCTAGCCAAATCTGGCATTACCAAAAGCATGCCATGGCGAGACTATTCATACAACATCTATGAATATAGCTTATTAAATAAGCAGTTTATTTGGTTTTTGATTTGTATAAAAAAATTATTATTTTCTAAATAGGTCAATACAATTATATTTTACATGGGTATAAAATAGATTTTATAGTGCGTTCCTGTGTCAAAAGCAGTGTAGAAGTTCTTTATTATTGCAAAGATTTGACATTTACAAATGTACATAGAAAAAGCAGTTTTCAAGAAGGATCTACTTTGTTGCCATGGCTTCTTCGTAGAAGAGAAAGGTGCATCTTGATCTGACAGGACTAGATGTACATTTCTGAATGCTAAGGAGCAGTTTCTGTGTATTCTTCTTTGATTAAGAACAATATACTCCATTCTTAGGTTAATGAGTTCAGAATAGTGTTTTATTACAGCTGTAATAAACATAGTGCATATGAACTACCTAAATTCAACTGATAAAAAGGGAAGTGTGAAGCAATCTTTGGAAGTAGAGTTAAAAAAGTACTGTATAAGTTTTCCTGGGAAGCCTAGTTTGCATACTCCTTTATTGCTCCACTGGTTCTTGATACTTGGATCTTCCAGCAGCAGAAACTGTCCTTTGTACAGAATTGTACAAATGATACTACCTCAATACATGTTTTCTCAGGCCTGGAATAAGTATTCAAGCCCGTTTTCATGTGTGGCCTGTAGCAAATTTGAATTTATATCTCCATATTTAAGTGGCTTAAGTTAATCTAAAGAATGATCTAGAGCTTTATTGAATTATTTTATAATGCATTTATTCACTCATGTCTGATGAATATGGGCAGTTGCATGCCAAGCTTCCACACTTGTTCACGTGAAAGAGTTCATTCTATGTACCCTGCGAAAACTCCTTTTTAAAATGTATTTCTGTGTAATTAGTCTATATTGGGCTTTCCTCTTTTTTCCTTAGAGACAGGGCAGGAGCAGCAACCAGTCAGATTACAGAAGATATCTTGTCATCCTCTCTGCAGCCCAGCATCACTGCAGTCACTCAGTTCCCAGTTTGTCTGCCTCACATGATGCGGTGCTTCTTTGAGGAAAAAGGGCATAGGGTTTCCCTTGGAAAAAAATGTAATTTTTGAAAGATCTAGGAATTCGAGTATTTTGAACTTTTTTCATCACTTCAGGTCCATGTCTGCTTGGACAGGAAAGAAACGGGACAAGGAAAAGAAAAGAAAAGGTAGCTGTGCCAATTCTCCTGAAGCAGACCCTGTCTTTACCAAAGCAAAGTCTGTGAGATCTGACAGATCCAACTTCTTCAGAAGGTCAGGGGATCAATACTCAAGCACCAGATCAGAGACCTCCTACAGCAGGAGGAGGGCTAGGCAGTCTTCAGAGCTTACAAGGGTTAGTTCTGTCTCAGCTTCCCTCTGCCGAGAGGAAAAGAGGTCAGATGAATGGAAGTACAGGCATGGCTCTAGACATCATGCTTCTGAGCAACAGATAATGGGGTCGGAGGAGGGCTCAGATTCTCAGGCAGGACAGCCATCCCCTTTCCAGCAACCCCTCAGCTGCAACTCAATTGGTGGCTTACTGGCAAGGCAGCATTCTTCTCTCCAGCACTGGTGCAGCCAGACTCCAGACTGCAGCTCAGATTCAGAAGACACTCAGAGCTCCTGCCACAGGAAAGTAAGACCTTCTACTGCTACTCACTTCTCCGAATCTGAAAAGAATTCACTAATGAAATCTGTAATCTTGCCTGAGCTGGCCACTGTCCTAAAGGATGCTTTGACAGCAGCTAGACACAGCATAACGTCTGTGGCACAGGCTAGGTCCCATTCAATAAAGCATCCCAGGGTACCAATTGCAGAAGTTCCACTGGTTCCTTTAGAAACATCTGGGAGCAGCTCCCAGACTTCTGAGTCTGATCATATGGACAGCTTAAAAGATCAAACAGCTTCTGGGAAGGAGAAACCTGAGGCTGATAAGGCCTTGGAGGTTGAATCAGCCCCTGAAGACGGGGAGGTGGCATCTGAGTCCCCTACAGAAGATCCAGAAGGACCAGATCTTCTGCGTAGATTTGACATGGAGCATCAGAATTACCTGTTTGAACACATAAAGAGGGTGCTAATGCTAAAATCTTCCAAATCTGAATGTGCTTCAGAAGAACTGCTTATCTCCTCTGAAGAAGGCAAGGTAGATAATGCACTTCCTATCCATTCAGCTGTGGAAGATCTTGTCTGCAGAATTTGGGGAAATCCTGAAGCCAAGCATGAAGCCCCACCAGTCCTGTGTAAGCTCTATCCTTTTCCAGTGGATAAAGCTGCTTTGTGGGGGACCTTGCCTGAGGTAGATAGAGCATTGGTTACTGGTGGTTCTGTACTGTCGGTGCCTGATAACACAGATGCTCTCCCTAAAGATCCTACTGACAGAAAGATTGAGGAAGCAATTAAAAGATCTTTCAAGCTAGTTGCAGCCCAGCTTGGAGTATCTATCTACTGCACTTATGCTTCTAAAGCTTTACTAATATGGTTAGAAGGAGAACGAGCCAGATTCAAAAATAAATGGGTCCCATCTGGTGCCATTCAGAGGAAACGCAGGCTGTGTAAAATTGCAGCTAATTTTATCCATGATGCAGCTGAGGATTCTCTTAGACTCACTGTTAAAAATGTGGCATGCCTCACTGTAGCCTGGAGAGCTCTATGGCTGCGTCCTTGGAGCTCATCATTAGATCTGAAGTGTAAACTGCTGTCTTTACCCTACACAGGGGGCAAGCTGTTTGGTGAATCCTTAGTCCAGATCATGAAGGATGTCTCAGAGCACAAACACTTCTTACGACAGATGAAGAAAAAGAGCTGTGTTGGAAGCTCTTCCTGTTCTCCTCACAAGTGTCTGAGCTCCTTGCGTTCTCCTCCAAAGTTCAAAGGAGGGAAAGGAAAGTATAAGGTCTCACAATCATTTCATGCCAAGCACAAAAGCACATCTCACTTTCAGGGAGATATCAGACCATCAAGAGGAACTTTCTAAGAACATAGGCTTGCTTCCTAGTTTCTCAGGAACTGAGAAGAGTGAAAGACATGGAAATGTTTCAGTACTTCTGGACAAATAAACCCAGTGCTTAGAAAATTAGTTGTTTCAAAGTAAGATTTAAATTAGGAAGTTACTTAAATCTTAATTACTAATTAAGATATTCTAGAGAAATCATAGCTTTCAAATCTGCTCTCTTTAGGGGTGGGTTTTTTTCACATTTCGTTTCTAGGCTTCCTAGTGGTCTTTGGATTTGTTTGAAGTTTTGCACTCCTCAACTTCAACTAAGAAAATACTTTCTATGTGAGAGTTGGCTGGTCTGCAGGACCAGACAACATCAGATTTTTCTGCCATATTGACCTAGTGAAGGAAATAATGGAAAAGGAGGTGTTACACGAACCATGGAATGACTGTGGGTGCTATATTCCTGTGACTGGATGGATTCCTTCATTTTTACATAATAAGGGGAAACAGTGCCTCTGTAGCAATCTGCTCTGCATTCTCCGTGGTTTTCTGAGTTGTAGAAGACTGAGACAGCAAATTGTGGACACAATTTACAATTCTTTGTCTACACCAAGAACCTGCAAGAAACAGAATAAGTGCCACAGATGTGTGTTGACGTCAGCGTAGGTGTATAAATCGGCCTAAATTTTCCTCCTCGTCAATAAATTGAGAGAAATTAAGAAGTTATGAGAGCTACAGACCTGTGGGTATGAACAGGCAGGAAGACTGGAAGCAAGCAACTTACAAGGGAAGGATGAAAGTCCAGTGGTCTGCAGAATGTTTTTAGGAAGCTAAAACAGGACAAGACAACTACAGTAGCAGGATTGCTAGTGTGGTAACACAGGGTATTTGCACATTTTGGTGAATTATTTTGCCTCTTAAATGTTTTGACAGTGTTTTTCCTAGAAATTCTAGGATATGCTGTGAGACACTGTGGCAGAGAGTTCTGGGATTGCTAGTTAATATATTACTCTTCCTTCTTCTGAGTTGATTAACAATGAAGGTAAAGTTTGTAACTACAACTGTGGGGTTTTTTTTCCTGTAGTTACTTAACTTGCAGCTTAGGTGTGTTTCCACAGGCATCTAGCCATGATTTGTGCCTCAGGACTGTAATTCTAAGCTTGGTCCCTTCCAGAACAAGAGATTATCTCAATGAATTGCCTGACGAACTGAACAGTCCAATTGGATTTGGCAGTGGTCTTACTGTATTCTAATTTACGCACATGTACTTTCTTTGACAATTCTTGTTTTAATTCTTGAATACTTGTGTGATTAAAAACGTTTTCAACACATTGCTTTTTAAAGCCAGAGCTTGCATCACCCAGTTTTTCCAGCTTCTGCTAGGATTGAAGATTGAGTATTACAGAGATGTTAATGAAAAACTACTCAGAAGACTAATATAGGTGTGCTTAAGTCTTAGCTAAATAAAAAATAGTAAAATAGTTTGAAGTCTGGATTGACTTGAATAATATTAGGACTCACAGTCCTAATAATTTAGGAGTGTGAGCAGAAACCTGTTAGGCATAGGGACAGATTCTCCTGGACTATGCAGGGAAGCCATAAGGAAGGTATTTCTCTGGCTTTACCTGATTGCTTTTACTTAAACACTTCTGGGCTATTGACCTGAGGTCACAGAAAAAGGAATTTACTGCCAACGGTTTTCATCTTCTGCATCCACTTTCTGTGTCTCATAGCCCAGAATGCTTTACCCACTTTGTTTCATGTTGCCTTTCACCTGACAGTTGTGCTGTAAGGAAAAGCAGTATATTGCTAACCATATATTGAGTCTTTTTGCATGTCTGTGAATGTGGCAAAGTTTAGTTGGGAACTAGTTGCCTGCTGGACTGCAGAGGCATCGTAAAAGTGTCTTCCCCATTCTGACTGGTTGCTGCATGTACCCATATCTAAGGAAGAAAAATTGAAAAGTTGAAAGAAGAAAGGAGATTTCAAGGTACATATTTCTTTCAATAACTGATAAGCTTGTGAAATGGAATTACTTTTTTTAAACAAATAAATTTGTACTTTGCGCTTATGTTATTGTTACCTTCATACTTCTTATATCTCTTAATAATTAACTTCAAGTTTGATATGTGTTTCATTAAAGCAAGAAGAAAAAGAAATACTTATATAATAGCAATCATTAATGATTAATATTTAAATCATGCTTTTAGAGTATGCTTTAATATTAAACACTTTTCTTACTGAAAAGGAGTGTATGTGGTACATATAAGTACTTATCAAAATAATTGGTACATATGAGTCTTCTTTGAGAAATTTTCATCCTTAAAAAGATACTAGTATGGAATTTTTTTTACAGCAAAAAATAGTAGAAGTATGACTACACTTAACTTCCATGTCTCTAAATAAAACATTTGTACCCATTCTCACCTCATGTTTGGTTACCTTCCAGTATTGTTTTCTGACAACTAATTATTTGCACTACATAAATGACACTTTCTAAAACTTCTTCAATTTCCCACTGTAATTTTAGTCAACCCAATTTGCACTTTATTTTTTAATATCACAGTATTACACTAGGTACGTAATAAAAGTCAGCAAGCAAAACCACAAGCAGAAACTGAAAGAAACTATGATTTATCCTGATTGCATTTTGGAATAGTTTTATGAACAGTTGTAAGCAAGGTTGGCAAACCTTGTGGGTACAGTATCAAAATTTATGTCTTTACCATGTTTTGGCAATATAATATTATATATTCTACAGCCTAAAGTGTTCTGTAACTCTTCCTAATGTAATTCAGCAGCTTTTGCAGTTTGCTGCTTGGCAGCAAACAGATAATACATTCATTTTGCCAGAGCACCAGAGCCCCTCCTCTGTTTTGAATCCCCAGGGTAGCAAGTGTTGTCCAGAACATTGATGTGTTCACTTTTTTCTCCTTCTCCTATTTGTTTGGTTTTTTCATCTTTCTTCCTCTGTTTCTTTCTCTTCCACCCAAAACACTGTGTTCATCTGAGAGTCATAATCCAGTTTGATACAGAAAAAATGGTACCATGGCATAGGTATACTTTTCTGAACCAGGAGTGTAAAGCATCTTGGATAATCCCACTTGTTTTTCCACTGCCAGGTCCTTGGCAGGACCTCTCTCTAGACTTACATAGTGCAACAAGTGAAGGAATGCCCGGGTTCAGATTTGATTTTTGCATTTGCTATGACTGTGCTCTCACACCAGTGCCCACCTCTGTGCAGATACAGGCCTGGGTTAATCCACAGTTTTGTTTGGTTTTAATTATCAAGATAGTAGAATTCACATCCTGACTAAAATATAAAAAATCTTATACACAGTTGGTCGCATTGTGTATTTCTTCATTGTTTGTCTTATACATGAACTTCGTTTGCAAAAATACAAATAAGAAAACCATAAGAGCAACACAAAGCGGAAGTTCTCATGCTCAGATTTTTTAAATTGCAAAGGCAAATCAAGCTTTTCATTGGATTAAACACAAAAATGTTGATATTTTAAATACAATAGCGGTGTATTATTTATATATGTATATTCCAACCTAGTGAATTACACTGTCTAGGGTTATACTTTAGAATATTTGCACAGAGATTCATGACCAATTGGAATGTGATACAATTGAATTTTTTTTTTTTTTTCATTTCTGTGTATTATGATGTAAGGAAATACGAAGTTACACCTGAAATTAAACAACAAACCATATACCAGTGCTCTTTCCTTAAGTCTAACCCAGAAAGCAGATATTCCCTGGGAGTAGGACTGGTTACAATTTCAAAAGGAGGGCCTGGCCTTCGTTTGACTTGTACAGCCTGTTTTAATGACTGTTAATACCTTCTGATGGGGGCATTGGAGAAACTACATTGTGTATGAGTATTAAATACTCGATTCCATCCTCAACCTTTTAAATATAGGGTCCTTCCAAAATGAACTCTCTTTGGTAATATCTTCTGTAGTCTGCTTGTGTTCAGTGCTATAAACATTTTCACCTTGCTGCCGGATTCTTTAAATTTTGGAGTACAGTTTTTTAAATGTTACTGGCCTGTATGTTTGCAGCAACAGTGAGCACAGATCAGTAACAAACATTTATCCTCGTGACTTGTACACAGCAGTAAGTAAAACATCAAGCCTGATGCAGTCACATTCAGAAGTGTTGCTTTTGTGTGCTTTGAGCACAAAGATTTTCTTACATGTAAATGAGAGAGATATTCCTACTCCTTTTTTTTTCTGGTGTATATGCAGAATGATAAAATCTCTGGTATGCTTTTTCTCTAAGTATATGCATATTAGAGGTGGCCTTCTTTTAGAATTTATTAACTTAGTGTTTTCCAAAACAGAAAAAAAGGTGATGAGAAGAAACAGCTTGATGGAAAACGGGTGTAATGGTTTTCTAGCAACAATTTCTCAACAGGGCTTTTGTTGGCTAACTATATGATCTGATGTGGCCTTGTGCATCCTACGTAATATATATTTATGTATGGGTTTTCTGGGTGTTTAAAGGCATTAATTAGGAAAAAATGCATTATTTGAAGAACTAAGATATTAGCTTTTAGGAATTAGAGGGTTAAACTAATTTGCTGAGTATATATTCAGCCTAGTGTTCTAGAAATTGTAAAATGTAATTTTATTTCTTTAACATATTACATGTTTCTTTATATTTCCCATAAGCTGTGAATCTGAATAAAAACCCCAAACACTTAGGTTTTTTTGTACCCTATATGCAAATCAAGTCAAAATGTTCTGTTTAAGACAAGGTAAATAATTGCACCCAAAAGTGCAGCTGGCAATAGTGGGTTTCAATTCAAAATGCTTTGGAGCTGCTGCTGAAATCTTCATCTTGACACTGAAGTGCAGTGTAAAGGATTCTGAAAAGAGCCCAGCTATATCTATTTCATGAAATTCAAGCCTACCACAGCTGCAAATTTATTTGAGGATGCTGATGGTGCTGCAGCTTTTCCACTGACAAAGGAAAGACCACAGTACTTTGCTACAGACATCTCCTCTACTGGCCTTTCTTTCCTTTCCTTTTTCTGTTGTCCTCCAAATCACCATCATCATTGTCAGAACATTATCAGTCATGGAATAGGGTAGGGAGATGGATCTGATAAGAAATGAAAAAGAATAAGCATGCTCTCAACTCTTCAATTCTAGCTACTGTAAGCTAAATTGTTGCTTTACCTGTAATACAGTAAATATTGTAGCAATTTTAAGAGCAACTTATTATTGACACAATACTGATCACTATCAGGATATGGACTTTGCTTTTCTTCTTAGGCTATTTTCATTTGTTTCTTCTGCACCCTTTTAATGGAATATGTAGGTCTCTTGAAAGGTAAGGTTGAAAATTGCAAGTCTGGCCTGCATTATGTAACAAATTATTTGAAATGCAGCACTTTTATTTTCTTTATACTAGTAAAGAAAATCAGTATATTTCATTTAACCAAATTCATTCTTCATTCATTTTCAAGGAGTCAAAGAAATTAAGAAGTTTAACAGACTAACTTCACGGCACATCATAAGCTTGTTACTTTGGAGAACAAACAAATTATTTTTTTATAACTTTATGACCCACTTCTTAATGCTTGCAGTTGCATCTACATGGCCTCCAAGCCAAGGGCCCAGGTCTTACCACTGAAAAGTCATGCACGATGGGAAAAAAAAAGTAAAAGAAACCACAACTCCCCCTCCCTCCACTGAAGACATTCTCTGTTTAAACCATTCTTACACCATGTTTTCATGTGAACTGCATCATATTGATTTGCCTCTACAATGTGATGTGAGTTTACTAAAGGATTATAGGGCTGCACACATGCTTTTCATAAACTCTGCATGCATGGCTGATTTTGTCTTAATAAGTAGTACATCCATTAATCCCATGTTTGTTTGTTTGTGTCTCCAGTGATGCAGAGGACCATAAACCTCTAAAAAAAGGAAGCCGGACACCTTCAGACAGAACTGTGAAAAAAGAAGACAGTGATGATAGTTTAGTTGACTATGGAGAAGGTGTAAATGGTCAGTTCAATGAGGATGGCTCCTTTATTGGACAATATAGTGGTAAAAAAGAGAAAGAACCTGCAGAAGGAAATGAAAGCTCTGAGGCTCCTTCTCCTGTAAATGCCATGAATTCATTTGTGTAATCACAGAACTTGATCCCCTTGTACCTTCAGTTTGCTTAAAGCACTTGTACATCCTCCTTCTCATACTATGAACACACAGGTAACGAAGCTCCTCACCACCAGATGTTAATGCTATGAGAATATGCAGGTTAATACCAGTACACAGCATAATGACACAGTAAGTGGTATGTTACTATGAATCAAAATAGAAAATTCAAATTTTGTTCAAAACTTGGGTATTTTTACTTTTTTTTTTTAAAGGAACTGACACAAACAGTAACATCAACTTGTAATTTTGTTTCCTTGTTTCCAAAAGTTGAAAATACAGTATCATGCATGGAAAAAACCCCTACACAACTCACAGATAATCTTGTGTACACTATAAAAACATGGTTTGACAATTTGTTATGCAGTCCTCAGCTGAATCCCTGGATATGAATTCCATTCTCAATGTCAGAGTGTTATAGTAGTATTATATAGAACTTCAATGTCTTTGTGGACATTGTTGTGAAATTGGTGACTTAATGTCTAGCTATCATGTCTTTTTGCAAGACAGTTAGGAACAGTATGTACAGTATATAATTGCTAATGATTATAAGTATGACACTTGCATTTGCTGATGCTTAATGAGACCCTATTATCTGCTCTTTGCTCCTATTACTTTATAGCCTTTTTAATCTATCAAGTATTACAGCACTACAGTGTTCTATTTTTACATCAAAACATATTGAATTGATTTTAGGGCATAAAAGATATGCATTGCAATGCATTTTGGAATTTGTACAGTCACTGAAAGGAAAACTTTAAAAATTAGGGAAAATATTCCAGAAAACACAGGGCAAAGTACATTCAGTGCCTTTATACAATATGCATTCCGTAATGTGCTGTACTACTAAATCAGTTGATGCAGTAAACTGTGATTAGCAGACTACTGTCATTGCCAAATAAAGGAAAATTGTGAAGAAAAATAAGTGTTATGAAACTGTTGTGCTAAAAATGGAAAGTTTAAAATATTTTAAATTACATAAAGAAGAGTATGATTTTTTTCCCCTTTAAAAAAAGTTTCCTACACAGTTACAGCACAACATGTTTTCATGGCCTTAGAATACTTAAAACAAAAATGAAAATGAACAAACAAACAAAAATCCCAAAACACAACCACAGTTAAATTATTTGCTAACACAGCAAGGTATAAGCTCTTGTAAAATAAATCATTAAAAACCCAAACCAGCTGACTCCATGGGTGAGAGCGCATTTCTCTCTGTGTCCCAGCCTGATCAGTGTGGCAGCTTTGTAATTCTCTCCAGCCTGAAGCAGTGTGGGGGTTACGGCTCGGAACCGCAGCATTCCATCTGACAAGTGCTAATACGGTTTATTGGTAAAGGATTACCCTTATCGGTTAAAAAATTATTTTCTCGCATACTATATCAATCAAATGTTTACCTCCAAATATAAATTTTTATAACAACCTATGGTTGAAGGAATGCTCAGTTTCATTTGCCAATAAATTGGTTTTTCATAACTTGCATCAAGTTTAATTTTAAGTAAGCTTTTTATATGTAGATATTTTGTTGAATTTGTAAATACACTTAAAGCGTAGATGCTATATGCTTCTAGGTGTTACAGACAAATAAACCAAGACAGCTTATGTTGTACTGTGTAAGAAGTACTATAGCCAATGGTGTGCATGGTATTTTAAAGCATCTACTTAATTTTTTTTTTTTTTTTGCTGTGAAAACAAAATAGTGATCTGCTCGTTTACTGCAGATTTTAACTGAACCATTCAGAGCTTTTGCCAGTGCACTACATTAGCCCATAGGACACCTTGCAGCTTCCATGTATATATTGTAGGTAAAGCACAACTGAAGTAATCCCAAATGTAACTCAGCTGTAATAAGCTTCTTTTGCACCTTTGAGCTTTCCATTGGTAATTTTTTAATGGGAACTGAAATATGACATGAATTTTATGAACACTGATTACAAAGCACAAAGAGAACATTTCTTCACAGGACTTGCCAACGGTTTTGGTAAAAAAGAAATATCATTTTACTCTTATTTAATTGTAGATGCTGAATTATCTGTGCATGTGGGGGTAAACATACAGGCTCACTTCTGTAATAGTGCAACAGATTTTGTATTAAAAATAAATGTGGTTTTAAAATTTGACTGTTTGTTCTGTTTACACTAGCAGCAAAAATCATATTGGATTCATCCTGTAATTAAGACTTCAAAGTGGAAAAACAGCATGAAAGAACTCTGACAGAAGTTGTTCCCATGATGTTACAGAACTTCCATTACTGCCACCAAATTATTTACAGAAAGTTGCATACCTTCACATGCTACCATTTGAAAAAATGGTAAATTTGTCTGACCATTTCCCATTGAAATCTACGAGTTGCATTTTACTCCCATGGATGTTTTTAATATTTATTTACTCATATGAACTGAAATAGTCATGTTCCATACCTGTAAGGGTGAGTAAGAGAAAGTAAGAATGTTGATTTGAAATTAAGAGACCTCAGATAGGATCCCAAATAAGGATTTTTTGTCTTAAAGGAATTGTCTGACATACAAATTTATGGTTATCTGTTTTTAAACAGTATATGAAGTGAGGAATTTTTAGGCATCATCTTTTAACACAAAATCCATTGCAATGCTCTTTTCATATCCTGTCTATTCTATATATGAATGGAAACAGACTGGGCAGGAGGGCACCTGTTCTGCATAGAAGACTGCAGGAGAGCCATGGATTCCAAGAGATGCAGGTGCTTCAGGAGGTATATCCAAAACTTGATGTGTGGGCATGATGCTTGAAAGAAGGATCTTATCACTGAATCAGAAGCCATTCTGTCAGCCTTTCCATATGTAATTGGAGACTCCTGGGTATTTCATCTCCTTTCATCTGCACAGACTCAGTTCTGGCACTTCTGTCTTCAAATATCTTCACGTTACCTTCAGATATCGGCTGCCTTGGTTTTTGTACAGGTATCTGTTGATTTTGCAGCAATGTAAACTGTCTGGGAGATATGAAATACAGCTGTTTCTGTTTCAAAGAAGTTTCAAAAGTTTCTTTAATTTTTTAAAAAATTAAAGAATATTTCCTGAAAAGAGGGGTCTGAGTTCCCTAGGCTTAGTTGGGAAGAAGGATATCATACAGTAACAGATTTGGAAACACACATACATTATTTGTGTATGTTCCCCAAAGTGTAGTAACACATATAGTTGCTACGTTTTCCTTTTACTGATATACCTTTGCTTTTGATTTTATTCTCACTGAAGTGATTGTATAAATCCTGAGGGAATTAAAGAGGATACCCCAATGTTAATTTTTCTTGTAATCTATTCTCACATTGTTTCTGAGAAAATACAATTTCCTCATGATTCCATGTAGCAGAGGCAAAGTGGCAAAAGATTTGGAACCAAATTCTCTTTTCATGATGTCTGGTCTATTTTAAAACAGAAACCCTAGGAATTATATATGAAAAAATACTATCTACCATATGGGAGTGTCTTCTTTTCTGAAAAAAAGAAGTGGGGAGCAAATCAGAAAGAGAATGAGATTCCAGTAATTTCTGAAAAGCAATTGTACTTTGCTGTGTTTCTGTCCCACTCCCTCTCTCTTTTTTCTCCACCCTTCATCTACCTTAGGAAAGAACATTTCAGAGAGTTGGCAGAAGCAGCAACTGGTTTTATGGGAAGATGGAAATAACTGGATGTGCCACTTGTAGGAATCTACCCCCAAATGATGCCCCTAGAGTGAAAATAAATCCAACTGGCCATCATGTTTTAATCTCTGAAGGGATCTCTGTCTGCTCTTTGTACATGAGAAGTGGAAACTTTAGCCCAAACTGTCAAGATAAATACATGTCAACAGGACTATGACTGACAGTAGATGTGATCTGTTGTGACTGTAAGCAAGGAGAAAAATGGTGATCCTGGTGTTCTCATTAATTTTGGCAGCAAAAATATACACTAAGTGCCTTACTGTGCTCATAAGTAAATGAGCTGATACAAAAAATGTGATCATATTCAATACCTGAAGGATGGATTATTCATTTGGGCTTGGAGAAGTTTGCCCTATTGTGAATTTGGCAGCAGTGGCTTTGTCCCTCTGGGAAAGCTGCACAGGATAAACTTGAAGCCAGCTGGCAAGTAATAGGTTTGCACACGTTAAAACTGAAGAGAGGCAGGGCAGGAGACAGCTCCTGTCACCTGGACCCAGCCAGCCTTTTGATCTGTTTTGTCTTGCCCTAAGATGCTCAACTAAAATAAAGAAATTTAGAAGGTAGTGTGGTTTCCCTGCCAGGTCAAAAAAACCCCATGGCATCATGTCAGAAATCTAAGCCACTGCTTAGATTTAATTCTGCCTGGCTTTCTGTCACATTTTGGATGTAAATGGTGAGGAGGAAGCATACTTGGTCCATGCTTGTACAAATATGGGTTTCAGACCTGAGCTTTCAAACAGGGAAAGCTTAGGCAATCCAATTCTGGTGTCAAACTTTTTAAAAATTACCAGGTCTTGTGCTACATTGAGGAATGAACTATATTTACCTTAGACAGTAAACTGTACTTGATATGTATCTTCCAGAAGGTGCTGCTATATTTCCCATGTTCCCAAGACCTCAGAAGAGGGATGCTTTGGCTTTGAAACCCAACATCTTGCCTGAGAGAGGATAGCAGCCCACTCCTCTGCCCTGTGTTTGCAAAGATCTAAAGGGCTTCAAGATTTCACGGGACTAAGGGAACAAATTAAGTTTTCTAAACGGCAGTGTTCAGGATATATTTCAAGTAGATGTTCTGCAACATATGTACTGTAGTGAAAGAGAGTTATGGTCATGCTGGCATACAAAGTTTACCTTCTGGTGTGGCAAGAAGGGGTAGTGAAAATGAAACTGTTGGGACACAGAAAATGCAAAAACAAAAGTATAATGTATGAGGTTTCTTGGAAAGAGTTGAGAAACAGCCAGTAGGATAGCTGGCCTGAAGGGCAAAAAGAGAAAAACAGACAAATGGCAGAGGCAGCAGGAGCCCTTGCTATTGTGGAGCAGCACAGCCTGCTGGGTGCAGACCAGACTATCTGTTGGTGACAAACAGCATAAAATAGATCAATAGGACATAATTCTTCTCACAGATTTTTAAAATTATTTTTATTTCTTCCAAGAGACTTAGAAAGACTTACCAATCTTAAAAATGTCTGTCAAACAATTTAAAATTGACAGGAAGTTTATAGGTTTGGCATAGGGGAAGTACTAACCAGCTGGATAATCAAACACACAAAGCAGTTGCTTTGATTTCTTTACTTTTTGAAGTAAGCTAAAGCTATCTCCTGGAAAGCACCCACTTTCTGCAGGTATAGGACAAGGCAATCTGAAGAGATCCTTTTCCTTTTTCTTAGGAATTTGACTAGTGGTGTTCCAGTAATATGAGGAAGGTGGGCATTCTCGTAGCTGTTGAGATAAGGAAGATACAAGGCAGCCATGTTTGGGAGATGAAGAACCTACACAATGAGGACTCCAAACATGGAATACCAGAATTAATGTTTTTAAAGAGTTTCTTCAAGAATAAAACTGAAGAGAGGGAAAAAAAAAAAAGACAGCGAATTGCAACAGTTTCTGGACAAGTCAGAGGACAGATGAATGTAAAAGAATGCTGTCATGGATAGGAATAGTTTGATTTCCAGTAAGGAGAGGGAAAATGGCCTTTGGTAGGCTATGTGATGGCCTGTAGGCACAAATACCACATGAAAAGCACGAGAAAACTGGTTACCTTGCCTGTAAGTGAATACTATAGCTTTTATTTTCTAGCAGTACAGAACCACAATTTTTTGGTATAATTATATCACTTGAACAATCAGCCAGCAAGAACTTCTATTTCGCTGAGACTGTTTTTCCTTCCTGTGCTTTTCACTAGAGTTGCTTGGTTGCAAAGTTTTGTTTTAATAAGGAAACAGCCTGTGCTGTTCTAGTACAATTAGGCAATGACCATAAACTATATCAAAAGGGAAACTCATATATATTTTTCTAAAACAAGCTGATTGATCTTTTTTATAATAAGAAGCAGATGAGTCTTCAAACACTGGCATTTAAGTAACAATTGGCCACTAGAGGGAAGTTACAGTTGTTGGTTAGCAGAAGCCCAAAGCATCTTAAGTTCACATCCCATGTTAATGAATATAAATGTGTGTGTGTGTGTGTTTGTGTTTATCTATATATATAAAGGCACTATAAAATAGTGGTTAAAAAGAATAAGACACAGGTTCATAATAATTTGCTTGTTTTGCATAACACATTAATTCTGTTTGTCTATGCAATGATGACCTTATTTTAATTCATCCATTTGTTATCATGATTTTAAATTGCAGGGACATTTGGGGTAGAATTGCTGTTCCAAAAGTAAACTGGCAAGAACTATGGGACAGGGATGCTTGGTCTGAAATTCGGCAGATAGCCCTGTCCCAAAGGCTTTTTCGAGGCAGAATCAGAAGCCAGACAAATGTCTTGCTAGGCTGTCATTTCCTGGATATGTGTCTGTAGATATGTGTGCCTGGCAGCTGTAGAATAATAAAGATTTTTAAAATGGTGTTGACCTGGTTGGTATGCAGCCAGCTAGCTCAGCTTTTGCAATTCATGTGAAGCCTACACTGCCACAATGGGTTTGGAAGCTGAACCTGTGCGACTGGAGGGGACAGGTTCCCATGAGAAGCCTGGGAGTGCAGCCTGGCCGGGCAGTTTGTAGGGCAGCGGTTCATCTCACTGAAGTACCATTGATCCAGTGATCTGGTTTTGAATTTGTCAGGATTGCCCTTAATCCCTGTGTCAAAGAAGAAAAGCTTAAGGTCTTGCCGCAGGAAGACGGGAAGATCTCGTCAGGCAGCAGATTGCTCTCTGGAGGGAGCAGGGCCCGGCGCGGCGCCCCTGGCTCTGGCAGCCTTCAGGCCGCTCCTGCTAGAGCGTGTCCAGGACGGTGACCAGCGTGAAGTGTTTTGGTCAGGATGGGTAACACACGGCACATTTTCAGTGTCGCACCCCCAGGAGTCCTGCTGCTCTGAAATGAGATAAAGAAATGCTGAATTGATTCACGTTGTCAGGCAGCATCATCTTCAGAGGGACTCTGCCTGCGGGAACCAGCTCAGCACGTCAGGGCCCATTCATGTGAGGAGGACAGAAGCTCTGCCCTCTGGGACTGGCATCATGTCATCTTTGTGGTGGCAGCGAGGGGTGGCAGGGGGAGGCATCTGCAGTGTGTGCATGGCTTTATAGCTGGAGACTTGTTGCATGGATCGAGGCAGTAGAATAAAATAAGAAAGCCTGAGGTGTTAAGAAAATAACAGAAGCTTTCAAAACACTGCTATAGAAAAATCATCGTATATCAGCATCATACCAAATAGGTGCATGCTGCTTTAGAGATGGGAATGCAGCCACAGGTTAATGATTAACAATGAAGAAAATTTAGGAAGTTTTTTCTTTTTGCTGGTGGTGAGAGCAGTGATGCTGAAAACTGGAACCCAGGACAGATGTTTCAGATGGAGCAGGCAGTCTCCACCCTGACAAAGCCACTGAAGCTGCTTTCATTTACACCAGCTGAGACTAGTGCTTGTGGCATTTTAGGCAGGTCTTCAGGCAGAGTTTTGAATATAATGAATATTTTTTAGTGAGTAACTGTCTAATAGAGTGTCAGGGTCTCTCCACTAATGACAGCAGCCTCAGCCTCCAGGGGGGACATCACAGCCACAGCCAGTTTATGTGTTGGAGATAGTAATCTATCAAAACTGTGATCTGTTTTTTCTAAATCACATTTTCTAAATTCAGCCAGCAACTGAAAAACATTCTACTAAAAATATTAAAAAAGCAAAACACTTTAGTTATGTACCTGATTTTGGTAAGATTATTGCTCATCACTTGTTCACTAAGAATTTGTAATAATGAAAATTACGTAACAGGCCCATTGCAGAAGCATAGTCCATGTTTTTATGAGGCTTGCTCTCAGGGTGTACATTTAAATTCTACGTATAAAAGCCTGGAGAGAATCACTGCAATATCCTTTTTACTCGTGGATAAAAGTTTCTATTTTAATGGCTGGAATTTGATGTTCATATAAAAAATAGAAGAAGAAACAGGATAAATTTTACTATCGCTCAGATTTTCTGCAGGTTTAGTTCTGGTTTTGGTTGCATGTCAGGCTTTTTTTTTTTAATATATCTAGTAGAATAGGTTTCAAGAGTGATTTACATCTATTCATCACTGGATGATGAGGTTTTCAGTAAGATGTTCAGAGAAAGATTGTTGTATACCATAAGACTGTCTGCCAAAAATCTGATGTGACAATCAGTGCAACCTAGTCCTGCATTTAGCAAGTCTTTCCCTGTAACTCAGATTTTATTGTCAAAGAAGCTTTCCATGTTAGACTTGAGTGGGTATAAAAATACACATTAAAATGTTAAGCTGCTTCAAGTGACAAAATAAAAGCTAATGTATGAAACACATGGATTGCTCTAGTTCAAGATAAATGAAAAACCAGTAAATTATGGGGGGGTTAGGGGGTTGATTTCTATTGAAGATAACATAAAATGAAGCATATAGGAGCAGAAATTATAGCCTTGATAAAAGTCTTGCCATTAGTTTATGTCCTGGTCTCACATCAAGAGCTACAATTCCTCCACCCCACACGCAGCCTTAAGGAGCCAGCTCTGCTCTGAGGCAGGGGTCTCACCCAGGGCCAAATCCTACCACCACCCCAGAGAGGAAGAATTATGGGGAGAAAGGTCACTAAAGGAAGGTTTGAATCCTTGAAGCACATTTGCTTTTCCACTGCTTCAAAGTGCTAGATGAACATCTCGCACAGTAACCAGGCACACACTGGAAACAGTTCCTGCAAACAGGGTGGCTGTGGCCACTTGGTTTAACTTTGTCTTAACAAATATTTTGTTATGTATTTTGAATTTAACTTTATAAAGAACTGACACATCTGGAGTTATTTATACAAAAAAAGGAAAGGAATATAGAGTAAACCAAGGCTTTGTGCACCTTTAACTCAGGCAAGCAAATACAAATAAGACCAGTGTGTTACCATGTAGATCAAAGACACGTGAAGATGCCTACCTGAGTTGGCAAGATCACCCCTTTTCCTTACACAGGCCAGAGACTTGCACTGGCACAGAGATGAACATTTACCAAGGTTAGGAGAGACCAGCCTACCCAGCGTCATGAGGTTCCTCATCATGGGAATGGCCCCGAGCCATTTGGGGCTCAAAGAAAGTGTGCAAAAAGCATTATTTCCAAAGAATAAGATAATGTGTTTCCTTTTCCAGCATGGGAAGAGCCTGCCTGCTCAGAGAAAAAGGAGAAACCAGCATCATCCAGTGTCCAGGTCTTTCTGAGCCAGTGTGATGTTGGTGCTGGTAGACGCAAGCTGTCTCCACAGCAAGCATCCACTAACCCTGTTGCAGGGCAAAAACTAAGAGAGAGCAAGACTTGGAGCTATGTGCCTGAACTCCTCCTGAATTACTCTGCCTGGAATTACTGATCACAAGTGAACTGTGCTAATGCCAAAACAGGGTATCATGGTTGCTGAGGAAGGGCATGCTTTGGTGTGGAGAGCCATGTGCCATTCTCGGGTTCTCTTGTCTTGCCATAGTGGTTGACTCCCAAGATAAGCTGTGACTTATGTAAAATCAAGTGGCTAGATGCTGTGCTTTTCTGTTAATTCACATTGTTATGTGTCATAAGTGTTGATGCAGTAGCTGTGGATAGGACAGACAAACTAAGTACAGAAAATGAACCCCTGAATATACTGTGAATAGACCACCCATTAGTGCTCTTTACTGACCTCTTTACTGACCTTGATAAACAAGATATTTTTACTGCATGTTACACTGCTGTGCTCTTACCTTGCACGCTGGTCAACAGAACACTTGGAACTATTGTGTTGACTTTTGGCTTCTTAGTTCTGATAGAGATACTTGAGACCCATGTAAAGGAGCAGGAATTTAGACATCAGCATGGATTTCCTAAGCACATTAACTTTACTGAAGGTGTAGATCTTCACCTTCAAAAAACCCTTCAGAAATGAGTACATACAAACACACAGAATTTTGCTGTATGAAACAAAAAAAGCATTTGTCCTTACTGCATGAAACACTCAGAGAAGTAAATCCTGAGGGAGCTTGTGTCATGCAAAATGAGTATGCTCCTGAGATGCTGCAGGTTGGTGCTGTGAATCACAGTGCTGCTCAGGAGATCTGTAAGTCTCTCTATGTTTCATTGCTCCTAACAGCACCAGGTAACAAACTAAAAATGCATCAGTGCAGCTCTTCTAAAACTGAATGTCTTTGGGTTTAACCCCAGCTGCCAACTAAGTACCACACAGCCACTCACTCCAAATGGTTTTCCTGGATAAGTATGTTCTTTGAAAGGTTACTGTCCAGATTGAATAGCCACAGGTGTTCTGCTTCAGTTTTGGCATGGGTCCATGCACCACCCTTGCAAGAAAGGTCGTCAGCTTCATTAATCTATTTTTTTTTTCACCTTCTAACACACTAATAAGGTGAAAACATGCCTCGCCTTGAAGTAAAAAAATGGAAATATATACTGATTAAAATAAATTGCACATAGCTGAGCTGCATGTGGCCAAGTGTTAGTAATGTGATATTACAATTACCAGCTGCACCCCTACCTTTTCAACAGGTATGCTCAAACCACATTCAGCATGTATACATATTTCTACTGAAATATACATATACCCAGATATTTTCAGTCATAATTTCTTAGAACATTCGAACAGGTGCTGAAGCCTCCCCTTGTTCCTAAGGTTCAGTGTAGCTTTGGAACACGTTAGTTTGCATCATTCTGCATTAGAGCAAACAACTGAAGCTAAGCCCTAATGCAAATATACATTTGGAATGTTTTTGACTCTGCACTGGCCTCAGTGGATTTGTCTCCACTGTTAATTAGAAGCACCCCTGGTCCAGGCTCAGTTCTGGGGCCCCAACCAGCCCCACAGCACTGCTGCCAGCTCATTACCAGGCTGTCTTAAGGGCTCTGCAAGTGCTCTGTAGGGTCTCAGAGGTACCTGCTCCCAGCTGGCAATGGAGACAGGACTGTGTCAGCTCCCTTCGTGTCTCAGCATGTTTCATATGCCAAACAGTTAGGATGTACCACAGTCATGCTGCAGGAAGAATGTGACCCCATACCACTACCACAGCTTTAGGCTTGGGGAGGGGAAATGAGGGTCAGGCTGAGCCCCTGTGGGAGCAGCTCATCCTCTGCAAAGTGGGGTCTACAGAGGGTTGTCAAGACCAGGTCTGTGCTCCTTGGTCTTGTGGCTACCACCTCATCCTACACCTTCTTTAATTTGAGAACATACACATAGCTGCAATTCTCTGGTCCTGTGACAAATGTGCCACCCTGAAAAGGGAGATAGGGGGAGAGAGGGAGGGGATCCTTCAACAATAATTACTTTAAATAAAACACCCTAAAATTACCCAATTATATTTTCTGAAAAAATAAATAGTTGGTTTAGAAAACCCATCTCTGCATGTGTACTTTTGCAAGCAGTGATCATGCCTACCAGAAAGCAAGATTCCACTGAGTTCACCACACTGTGAAATAGAATCCAAAGTGGATAGCAGGGAGAATATTCCACTTTTCTGTGAGGTTGAAGACTCTCCCCAACTAATGACAGTACAGAGTGATTGATCTTGTGTGGCTGGCATATTTTATTACAGTGCTCAGCTTTTGCTTTGTGATCACAGATGAGTTTTATGACAGGTTAGTTTTCCAAGGCTGCTTTCTTTTCTCTCATATGGCATGATCTATTTCTTAAGATAAAGATAGAATTTTTTTAAGATTTAATTCTATCTTTAAGATAAGATAGAATTAATTAAATTCCATTGTTTGCTTGAGACACAAGAAATGATCACTATTAAAGATGTCTATTTAAAGTGTGTTTTTCAAAATATTTTAGTTTTTAAGGACATGAACTAACACCAAAAATGAACAGGACAAAGTCTACAGATCAGAGAACATGCACATATCGTATACACAGGGTGGCCAGTATATATGATGTAGGTGTACCCAATTTAAGGTACATTTCACGTATACACTGATTCAAGCATTAACACCCCAACAGAATTCAGGGGTAAGTGCCAAAGAAGGCAGCATAGGAGGGGTGAAGATGGTGAGGAAATAGGTAAGCAACAGACCAGAAAAAAAAGGCAGAGATAAGAAAAGTGTAAGTGACCAAAACAAGACTTTTCTGCCACAGATGTATTTGCTTCTGGAGCTTTGAAAGGAATTAATCTCTAAGATCTTCACATTGGTTTTTTATGAATAGGCATGAATAAATCCACCTAGAAAACCTTTATTGCCACTAAGACAGGAAGGAAGCATTAATCTTGGAACAAAAATCAAGAGATAAATGGCTGAGTTTCCTTTTAGGCCCAAGCCTAAAAGGAAACTCCCTGCCCATTTCTGCATTTCTACATTTGTGTGATGCCTTAAAATGTTTTTTTTTGGAGGGAAAAGAACAATTTTAGGCACAAGTAATAGCCACTCTTCTACCAAATAGTAGTTAATAAGACATCTATGGAGAATTGAGTTGATTTAAATACTTTATTCTAAAGGGTATTCAGCAATCATGTTCTCACTAAATGGATAATCAAATAAGTCACACTCTCCATTTAGAAATGCAGTTCATTGTTAATGGACCTAATATCTGGGTGCACAGTTTTTTCTCAGAATCCAGCCCCCTCTGAAGCCTCACACTGCACTAAAACCTCCGAGCTGAGAAAATACTGCTTTATGTTTTGGATAGTCAAACCACAAGTGGTAGACTACAGACATGTATGATATCAGCTTCAAAATTAGTAACTTCTGGTGCGTGATAACCTTAAGGGTAAATTGAAATTTATATGGCAGTGAAGTTAATGGAAATAAGATCAGATTACCTTGGTGAAGGCTGGGTACGATATGGATTTGTCCCGTGACTGCTCATAAGCTCTTGGCCCTAGACCTTACTTCTTTGTACATCAGTAAAGTTTGGGAATATGAATCTTAGATTTAAAAGTAAGCAGATGATTTAGCAGTTCAGGTTAGCAAACTAAAATGTTACAGTCTGGAAAATTAATGCAGGAAAACAGGAGCAACAAATTCTGGGCAGTTTACATTTTGAGTAAGGACAGAAATAATCAAATTTACAGGTTGTAAATCTTTATAGTCTGGCTGTACGTTCAATTAATTATCAATTTGGAATCAGAAAACTCCATATATGGGCAAGTTTATTAAAACAGGTGGATAAATTGGGAACTGTGCAAAAAACCCACTTGTCCTTAAATCACAGGTTCTGTAGGCAATCAAATCTCTTCCCTTGAAGAAAGATATTTCAGTGTGTTAAATCCTGGCAAGGGTGATTTGAATCCATCATGTCAGAAGTATAGTCCTCCTGCTGGAAGAACTCCAGAAATGAGATTACCAGTTGTTCAAGCAGGAAGTAATAAAAGCAATTCAGCCTCCTTTGGGGAAAGGTAATACCACAACAACGTGATTTTCCTGGGATAATGCAGCATTAGGCTGGTGAATGAGTTAATGTCATTGATAAAAGGTAGACTGGAAACTGTGATTACTCCAGTGAAATAAGTTTCACTCTAAGAGAAAGGCCATAAATCATGATATGTACCTGAAAAATAGTTTGACATTATGCTCAAGAAGATAAAATGGCTATAAACACACATGGGTATCATACAGAAATTTTCAAGATTATATTGATGGCAATAATCCATCACTGACCATTTTAGTTATCAAGGATCAATGTCTAGATACCATCCAAAATCCAAAAATGGACAAAAAAATAATACTTCATGAAGCTTCTAGTTTTGCCCACACAGCTGCAGAAAGAAAAGCTGAACCCTGACTATTTGGCACCCTTGGAGCCCAGTTCTGTTTTGAATTGACATGGCAAAGAGGTGAGGTCCCACAGCCCTTTCCCATGGTGGGTCCACAGCTATCAGTGATGTGATTTCACAGTCTTGTACTGTGCTGAATGGCTGTAGGAGATGTGCAAGTCAGCACCCAGCCTGCAGCTGGACATGCCACTGAGAAAAGGTATTATTTCAAACAAATCCATGTTCGCATATCATTCCTGAAAGAACACAGAACACAAGAAGAAGCTGAGCCAGTGGGATAGGAAGATACATACAAACTAAGAGTAAAAGCACTGATGGCAATTTGGCAGCCTAAGGGGTACTGGAGGGATGATAATGAATAGGAACTGTTTTTCCAGGCACTGAATACAGCTACTGTGATTCAGATTCGGAAGCTGTATAAAGGTCTATAAAGAGTAGGAAAAAAACATTATTGAGACTCCAGTTCTGAGCAGATCCTACATAACCTCAGGGGTCAGAGCTTGGTGCCATGATAACACATCTGACTGCTTGACTGAAAAGTTTTCATAGCTACATATAAAATTATTTCTGGGAAGACAGACCTGCAGCTGAACCATTTATCATTGTTTATGGGCTGGCTGGGTTCAGACCATGTCTCAGGAGCAAAGATGCTTCCTGTGGCTCTACCTTAAGTGTACATATCAGAGTAGACATCCTTTACTCCATGACTGGCACTCTTTCTCTGCGTTTGAAATGAAGCAAATCTGGACTCTGCAGTGTCAAAGGAGCCCTTAAATGCCCTTACTGGTCCAAAATAGCCCTTTCCAATTTCATGAGCTGTACATTACCAAGTGCAGAAAATGTATGGACTTCAAAAGGACTCCATTTCTACTGTAACAAAGACAACTTGCCTTTTCCAAGTGATGAAGAGATGGACAGAGATTTGACAGAACTACTAATATTTGGAGAGAGAAAAAAATATGAAGGAGGCAGAGGAGTGCAGCTACTCTCTGGAGCTGTTACTCTGACTCAGACAAGGGAGAGACAAGATGAGACCAAAGTCTGAACAGAGAGAGGCATAAAAACTCACATAGGATGGGATACCAAGAAAATATATAATGGTTGATGTGCTGAAAGCAAAGAGAAACGAGTTGGATGACACAATATTTCTTCTTTCATAAATGTTGTAAAATCTCTGTGCAGAGAAGTTTCACAAAGCAAGGAAAAATGTGGGCAGAGGGGCTTTTAGAAGCAGTCACAGACAGCTCACCTGGTAGAAATGCAGAGGTAGGGATGAAAAGGGGAGCTACATGGAACAGGCTGAGAACTCTCTTTTGGAAAGGAGACATTACACACCAAAATAGTAAGTAGACCTTGGTATTTCCATTGCATATATACACAATGAAAATTCTTTATGAGTTTATGTGATAAGACTGGCAAAACCCCATTTATTTCTGAATTATTCACTTAATAGGAGTTTCTGCTTTTTGCCAGTATGAAAACAGCAATGTAATTAACTGGGTGTATAAACTGAGTAGATATCATGGTCAAGCAGACATAACCTATTGCAGGGAAATGCCATTGAACTTGCCCCATACAATTAAAAAACAATCATCAGCTTGATCAGGCCCTGCAGAGATGTGCTTTCATTAGCCTGAGCTGGCTATTGATAGCTTCCTGAATTTCCATCACCCCCTGGAGCACGAGACAGCACTTCACACGTGTCTGTATTCAGGACTGGTTGGTCAGACATGGGGAAAGACTGCTAGGGGCCAGCTGGGATAATGATTTTTAACAGCTGAACTACAGAATCCTAGGCAATTTACATAAAGTTAATTCAGTTTGTAAATCCAATTAAAAATAAGTTTTAGCACCATGAAAAGCAAAGCTTTTTACTGTAATTATAGAAATATGCTTATGCTAATCATTTTTTCTCACCAGAATGCAAAACAATGTTAGATGAGTATAGTTCTGTATTATCAGCAGTTTACAAATATCACAGAAATTGTACAGGTTTGAAAGCTCAGCTCTGGTTAAGTGAGAAATGAAGCAAGTCTAAGCAAGTTCCCACACAGAATCGGGAATTGTGTCAGGCTTTTGATTTAGTGGCATCAGAAGTTACCGAAGGTCTGCAGCCAGCGAGATTCTCACAACTGAAGAAACAGCTCCTTGTCTGATAATTTTAGGCTGCCCAAGTACACTGGCTCATAGCCACAAGTTTGAAAGTAAATGAGTGCAGCTTTTGTGGGAGTGCAGGAGTAGCTCCTAGTGATTGTGTGATTACTGGGTTTTGGCATTCATCTGATATATATGATCATGTATTCTAATGAGCACGTTAATGTTATAAAAATGTGATAAAAGAAGCCTTTAGTAGGCCACCAGTGTAATAATTGCTTCTGTTGTTATGTATGTGATATTGCATATCTTTCAGGCTATTAACATGGCAGCACAAAGAAAGTAAATCAAAAACCTTTAAAATAATATAATTCAAAATTGCTATGAAACATCCCATTTCCTAAATTCTACAGGAATAAATACAAATTTATCATCCAAATCCACAGACTATCTTGGCAATCTCAATTTACATATCTTTTTCTTCAAGTGTAAGTATAAGGATTTCAGAAAGAGGGATGCTCCTGAAATAGGATATATTTTATTTTTGGGTAGCATGAGCAATATACAGTGACACTGACCTGCCTTTCTTGGGGTTAAGGAGTGACCTCTCTACCTAGGTAGAAAAGATATAATAAATGAAGTACAGGTGTGGACTTTTCAGTGTTGTGACTACATGATAAATACATTGAAAAGATCCAGGTACTCTCTCTGGCATTTAATTCCCCATCTTTAGTCATCTGCTGAGATTTATGGCTCTTTCTGCCTTACTCAACATGGCCACAGTTGCTACATGCAAGATACCAATCAGGTGGAAGACCCATGCAGCCTTGGCTCCTCACCTTCACTGACTTTTGTCTTCTTCTAGATGTCTTTTTATTATTGGTCTTTCCACAATCAGTAAAAATGTTGTATAACATCCCAATATCTTTGAAGTGTTTTTCACTGTGTCTTCACAGTCCTCACTAACCTTCACAGCCTTGTCCCAGTACTTAACCTACAAGATTCAAACTGTTTCTATCCAAACAAGTACACAAAATGCTTGACAGTGTTGCCAAGCACTTCATAGCTGAAAAACTATAAGGATTCATAGGAGGGCTTGAGGAATGTGACACCTCTTGGAAGGATCATTGCATAGGTTGTGTGATAATCTGAAAACCGAAGTAGTGAAACCCATGTTATTTATTTCTTTTTTTTATGCAGCTCTCTAAAATGGAACTCGAGGTCAGCAGAGGGACTTACTTTTCTCTTGAGTGTTTTCAGAGCTTGTTGTTCCTTTCTGTACCCAGGAACCATTTGGGAGTTTTGCCTCTGGGACTCCTGGAAGGACAGAGTCAAGGGAAAGACTTAACACCTGCAGGTGGGCTGCCTTCAGCTTTGTAAGATTTGCTGAAAATGGTGGTGGCATCTCAACCCTTCCAGATCTGGCCAATTTCAGCCCTACTCTTGTTTCACTGTGCTGCAGTGATGATGAGAAACTCCCCACAGCCTGCCTCCCCTGGCAGCAAGGCTGCTGGCTTCAGACAAATCTTGGCTGTCTTCCAGTGCAGGGCTGTGAGCCCAGACACAGATGAATGACCCTCTTCTGCCACATAGACACAGGACATGCACTCCTTTTGAAGGAAACTGCTGTGAGGTGAGTTGTTCAGCTGTCCATGCATTTAGTATGCTAAAACAATGCCCTTGTGTTTTAAGGAGGATGTGTTATGGAGATAGTAGCCTTCTTCAAGATAGGTTCAAAGAAGCCAGCAATTTTGGGAACCCAAGGAAAGCAGAGCTGTGTATCTCTCTCATCTAAAGTGAGTTGATAAAAACCCCAAAACTCACAGTTATTTCACTTTTCTACCTATTTACTCCCTGTTAAAAGCACTTTGCAGCTCCTTGACAAGCAATTGTGTTAATGAGAACAAGGTGTCTATGAGGCATAAAGGGTGCCTGAATAGTTCTGAAATATCTCCTTCCAAATTATGGACAATATTCCTCTTACTCCATTAATTTAAATCACATTGAACTCACAATAGAGGTAACTGAAGGAGAGATAAATGTATGCAAAGAAATAATTTGCTTGGTTTGCATTTTCTAACCCTCTTTCCTCTAAATGGAATACTGATGTATATTGATATATGTTTGAAATATCAAACATACAGCCATCTATGGCATTTACTTTGGTTGACAGAGGGTGAAAGTGCCAAATTTTTTGAATCCCGGTGTAGAGCCTTACTCATGTTTGGATAGCACTTTGTGGGCATCCAGTACTGTCAGTTCTGACTCTGGATCCTGGCATCTAAGGCCTGTAGCTCTGCTTGCCACTGTGCCCTCCTCTGACTTTATTAAGTGTAAGCTAGGACTAGGTCAGCCTGCTGAGATGAGGGAATACCTAGTTTTATGTGTCACTGGCATTTATGGGTTTCTGAGATGGCAAAGAAGCTCATTTATGTAATACAGCCTGCACATTTCAATGTGCCCCAAGGGGAGATATTTGCTGCAAAGCACTGCCAAAAATACATGCTTAAAAAATTAGTAGCTTTGGGGGATAAAAATTGAACTTGAGCAGCTATAAGGATGATTAGCTCCTTAAATCTCTTCTGTGAATCCTATTAAATTCAACTTCTACTGCCTGAAGAGCTTCTGTCCTTTCCCCCTGCCAGCTCCCTAGATGAAGGGAATATGTAATGCTGGAGAAAATATTATTCTAAGAGACAGCTTCCCTCATAACTAAAAATGAAGAAACACTCACCAGTTCCCAAATTACATGGGATTTAGCTCTATGCAGAGACACCATTTCTGACCAGTTTTGTATTCCCTTTACTGACCTGCAGAGTTGTTAATGAATACTTCAAAGCTATTAACTTCCAAAAGAACCTCAGAAGCAACCAAGGAGAATATTTAGAACCACTGCATTTCCAGAGAGTGCTTCGTTGTTGCCTCTTTGTGTAGAAACAACAAAAAGTAGAGCCTAAAATTATTCCCTTTTTTGGGCTTTAAGATATTGCAGTACTGTACAATGGTGCAGATGGCAAGAAAAAGGGCTTGTTGCTGAGAATATCTGCTCCCTTTCACAAAAGTTTGAATTCACTGTGACCCCATCATCCCTTCTGTGTTTAGCTGAGCTATCTGGAACCTGGAGAGAACCTGGAATCTGGACTGCCTCCAAGATGCTCCCATACGCACTCAGCTTGTCCCTGAAATCTTAAGATGCAGTTTCTCCCCATGCTGTACAACCCTGAACACACAGTGCAAATTAACCCTCTGACCTCCCACTGGCACCTGTGGAGGCTTTCCACATTCATTTTGATAAAAAGAATAGACACCTAAGTGTTTAAGGCCCAGATTTTAAGAGGCCCAGAAATCCTTTGTGATGCACATAAATATCTGTGTGGGGTTCAGGCTGCATAGAAGATGACAAGAAGTTGGGACACAAAGCTGGTGAAAAGCACCTGGATAAGGGTCTTGTGGAGCTGAAAAATGAATCCTGGGAAAAAAAAGGGCAAACACATGAGAGAAAAGAAATGTCTAGTTTTAATGTGGGACAGACATTTTGGAAAAAAAAAAGTTTGAACGGTTATCAGTTGTATTGTTTATCTCGAGTATTTATTGGGAGCATTTCTCACAAATACAGTCCTGCAAAACCACACAGCTTGTCTAGTTGCTCCCTTCATGAGCATGTGGTCACAATTCATTTGAATTTTGATCTTAACTGTGACCATTTTTTCCCTGCCTTGAATCCAGTGTACTTCCCCAAGCCCTGTACTGGCACTGGCACTATCCCCCAGGAACAGAGGCTGTTTGACTGCCAGCCAAATCCTCATTAACCTGCTGACTATTCCAATCACATACTGACCAACACGTCCAAAAGGGTCAAGGAAAATAAAGGTCAGGAGAGGGTGGTGATGTCTGCTGGTGATGTAAACCTGTGTCCTCACAGTGGCACTGCAATTTCATCACTGCACCTGATTCGAAAATACACCAACAGGTATGTGGAGTCTTAGAGAATCTACAGTGTATTCTTGGGAGACAAGGGAACATTTTTTAATATGAGGAGAGACACATTTTAATACGAGGGTTTGCCTCATGATATGTGCATGGATAATCCATTTCTTATGGAATTGGTCTCTTGCATTGTAAGACACTGAAATAATCACCAAATGCCAGATGCGACAAAAAATGTAATCACCCTGGTTTTGACCCCATTTATAATCTTGTGTTAGCTTTTTATTTAATACACACACTTACAACTGAGCCCAAACAATAAGGAGGTTTTATGCCATCATGACAGAATGAGTCTGTCAGATTTTGCCACCAAATCTCATAATTCCAATAAGGGTTCTGATGAATAAATAAAAGTTAATGTAAGCTCTGTATTAAAAGGTTGCCTCATTTTAAGTCTCCTTGTCTGACCTATTATCACAATTATCTCCTGTGTTGCTACTGCAAAGCAAAGGCTCGATTATGTTCATTAGTTTATAGACCATCTGATGTAATATTTAAAAGAGATACAAATCTCATTTGTATTTTCTCAGGTAATCACTTTTATTTCCATGCCTAAAGCTTGGTGAAGTTTTGACAGAGCTTTCACAGCTTCCTTACCAGAAAAGCAGGAAAGGTTGCTGGAGGATGGTCTTTTTGTGGATAAAACCAACCCTGAATTCCTCAGGTTTGATTTTACACTGATGCTGGTACAAAACACAAGAGTTCAAGTAATTTAACTGAAGGCAATTCTTTACAACTCTAAGCACCCCAGAGAGTCAATGAGTCCCTAATTTTACCATCAGACAGACGGTTTGTCAAATTCCTTTACTATGTCTTGTACCAAATATAGAATATCTGCTCTCATTACTACTGAAGAGCTCTCAGATGTGAGCACTCAGTGTGTTTGTAATTAACTACAGCCTGTCTTTGTTCTAAACTCATTTTTCCAACATTAAAGCAACATGCTCTTCAGCAGGTTATTACTACAGCTGTAAGTTGGTAATGTTTGCAGGGACAAACAGAACACTGCAACTGTACATGTGCCATCCTTCCTGAGTTCAGGCTGAAGGATGGCCTATGGCAATTTTGTCTGAAACAAACCAGTAAAAATGCTTAAAATATTCAAATGAAAATATTGTTACCTATCTTTTCAATTTCTAATTGCATTTCCTAAAGTGTTTTGGCTTATCCATAGTACCAGGAGGTTGATAGCATCTCTGTGGAGAAAGGATAAATATATATTCATGCATTTTATCTTAAATGTCAAGTCAGAAAATCTATTTTAAAATCGCATTATTGATGTGGGAAAGACAAACACTAAAAAGTTACAAAGCACTAAAATGAAACTTTTCTGCTCAAGCTTAATTTGCCTTTTTAATGCATGGATTATAGTAATTTTTTACAAAATAGGCATAGACTATTTTCTCCACCAAAATGTTGCCTCAGTAAGCATATGCTAAGTAGTATGCAAAGTAGCACTGTGGACATACTCTGGGAATGGGTTGGCATTGTTTAACAGGAAATGTTACTCGCAGAGCTTCAACCAGTTTTGTCCACCTGATGGTGTTTCCCTGCCCAGGCATTCCTTGTCTCTCCAGTAACTCTAGCTGATAGCTCTCCAGTGTCCCCCTTTGACCGGTCTGGTCCAGTATCACCTTGGTCAGCACATCAAACCTAGCAGGTATTGAGTCAGGCTGCTTCTAGCACAATACCAGGATCCTAAAGTGAGAAAAAGGGTGTCCTAAAGTTAGGCAAAAAAAAGCAGTTTCAAGGAAAGTTTGGCTTGCTACAGGTAATTCTGGACAAACACAGATTCCCTCTCTGTTGCTCATGCAACCCAGGCTCGTTACAGAACAGGGAGTACGATGCATGTTTGTATGTGAGGATGACACATAGGAACTCTGAGATCAAAGCTGTACTAGTAAATTAAACAGTCTTGGGGTACTGACACCCACCTGTCTGCACTCCTAAGTGATGGCACAGTTTTGATCTGGACCAACAAGCACTCTGACAAAGAGTTCACTGGCACCATTCAGAAACTAGCACAGCCAGGGACCTTTCCCAGCAGGCAGCGGCAATGAGGCCCCCCTGCTGTACAGAGAGATTATAATGATGCCATGGGCAATGTCAGGCCAGCTGGTCTCTGTACCAGACATGGCACATTTAATTTTTTTTGCCTGAATATATTCTGACTCAGTCATGCTTATTGTGCCCTGACACATTACACCTTTAACCTGTAAAACAGTGGCAGTCTTTACTCACTTGGGCAGCCATTTGCCTGAGTTTGACCAAAATTACAGAAGTAACAGCACAAAAACTACATCCCCATCTAATGACAAGACCATTTCCAAAGGATAAAGTTCTAGGGTTTCCTAAAGAGAAGCATCAGCATTTTAGGAATTTGTTAAAGACTATATTTGGGCATGGAAAATGTAAAGCTGTATGCCTAAAATCATCCTAGTTTGGCAATTATAGGGGCAAGCTGAAAATTTTCTAATGTAAATATAAGGTGACATTGATAGTACAGTTGCTCCAATAATGACACCTGTAGGAAGCTCTTTAGCATAAGGAACAGTAAGGCTGTGGAGATTACACTTACTTTTCTTCTACCAGCACAGCAGCAGAGAGCTCATCAGCCTCAGGAGTGTTGAACCTGTGGTGTGAGCAGCCCCTCTGCTCTCTCCAGCACACTGCTGGCTGGTAATTTATATCTGGGATACATTAAAGCCTTAATTTTCAGTAACTTTACCTTTCTTTTGGTCAGGCAGAAAACATTGCATTCCTTCTCCAGAAGCTCTCTAAAAGGTCAGCTCACCAAGGGGGGGCTTTTGGAAAGCTGCAGGAATAGCATGTGGGCTGCCACATAAGGTGCGCGCAGCTGGCGTTCAGCAGCTGTGAGCTGAAAACCAGTATGGAGCTCCAGAAACACTGCTGCCAGGCTGCCAGCTTGTTGGATTTTGTGTTTGGATTTTTTTTTTAATTTTGCTACCTAACAGTGACTTTCTGGTCTTGATTTTTTGTATATATAGCTTTAAAATTCTCATTTGCTATGGGATCATTACAGGCAATTCCATCTTTCATGCTTTAATGATGTCAGGTTTGTACACAGAAGGAGCCTTTTTGGCATGTAGCTGCAGCATTTTGAGGAGATCACCGTATCTGTTGGAAAGTATTACCTAACAGCACGAAAGTATCACTGCTGATGCCTGAAATGCGTCCTCATGTCTAAAAGTCCTTAATGCAGCTGGACTTAATTGGACACAGCTGATTTTCAGATTCTGCTTGAAAAACAGAAACTGAATGGAAAAATAACACATGATCTCCCATCACACATGATCCTGGATCTATGGGTGCTTTGGGGCCCGTTACATGGTGTCTCAGTGCTCTCCACCACTGGCACTGCAGACAAAGGCCAGATCAGGAGCAGCCTGGCCACAGCCCAAAATATTCATCCACATCTGCTTCCGAGACAGTCCTTGCTTACCCACACAGGAACAATCTGCATCTTGCTTCAACCTAAGCCAAACATCAGGGGAATAAGCAGAGACTTTTGCACTCTCTTCTGATTTGCACTCAGGCTGTTCCCTGATCTTTTATTTGTTTTCTATTCCTACTGTGTTACAGAATAAATTATAGATATTTGGGTCTCTTGCTTGGAGCACCTGCTTCTTTTGAGGAGACAATTTAAATCATAGTAAGGAGATATATTGTTGTTCTCAGTGTTAACTCCAGAGAGCAATAACCTTGTGGCATTCTGGGATCTGCTCATTTACCCACCTGTGCATTTGGCTTTTTGTGTCTATATTGTTTATTTATAATGCAGTTTCAGTGACTGCAGTCTGGAATATGTCAGTTATCTGGAGGTCACTGGAAAATAAGTAAATATGCACATTAAATATTGATGAATCATTTTTCCTACTGTATTTAAAATGCTAAGCTGGAAATTAGGAGCTTGATCCAGCAAATTTCACCATGTAGGTAGTTTCATTAACCTCATCAGCAATGGGAGGCTTTTGTGTGTAAGGGTCTTTTCAATCTTTGCATGAGACAGTGACAAGAAAGTCAATAAATTTCTCTAACAATGTCTGAATTTCAGTGCTTAGCAGTTTAGGGGAACACAACAGCTTTATCTGTGATACATTTTAGCAAAGCCACATTCAGTGTATTACTTTTTAAAAATATGCTGATATTTAGGAAATACAGGCATGTGCTGGCTGAGTAGTTACAATGCAATAGGGTTGCACACCAAATTTACAAATACTCCACACTGCAAAAAACATTGAATATTTTTTTACAAGGTATAGTATCTTTTTTTTTTCCCCTTTAGCAAGATTATGGGGTTTTGCCTTGGAAAATCCGTGGAAACTTGGAATCCATGTTGGGGAGTCAAAATTTCATGATAAAGAACAGGAAAGTATTATAGCTGTGACAAAAGGAGTGGAATTAACTAGTATCTCTTTCTACATACAGTCTTTTTTCATCTCAACATGAGTTCCAAGTAGCTATCTAAAAATATATTTATAATGAAGCTCTAGGGACTGCTGCATAACACCCTCTTGTACAGACAAAGGTTCTTCAACCTGCTATTTCAGGACTTTAATGCGCCTGGGCAATATACATTGAACTCCCAGAAATCTTCTAGAGATCCCTAGTTATTCCATTAACTGAATTTATTCTGTATTACATATAGACTATTTCTTTCCTGTCAAACTTGGTGGGGTTTTTCAAGATGGCAAAAAGAAATACAGTCTGATGCTGTACATGTATTCAGGGGTCTGTGTGTAGGGCAAACTTCTAGAGGGTGATCTTTGTTCATCTTGATTGGCTTCTGTATTCTGGATCCTCAAGCAATAAAAAAGCAATTAAAAATTTATGCACTTGAGGAAAAATTGTCTCTAGTAGTACTAGAGCCAGGAGTCTTCTTCTATTTTTCTCCTGCAAGTGACTGACTTAGAATGATTCCAGCATGGTGCACGGTAATATTCAGAATGGAACCTGGTAACTGTGGTGATTATGATTTTGGGTTTTATGAATTTCTAGCAGCAAGCCTGCTAGGTTTTATTCTCAAGGGAAACAAGAGATATTTGGGAACATATCTCTCTGGGCTGTGTTCTGCTCAAGGACACACATTCTCTATCTCTCTCTGGCTGGCGGTGGGAAGAAGCTGCTTGATTATTAGCTCCTCACAGTAGTATCACAGGGACAGAGAAGAACAACGGGAGCATTCTTGCACAGGCAGAGGGCAATTCTGGTGCTAGGCACTGAGAAGAAAGCAATGTACGAGAATTGCACCAAAAGCTATGCAAAGAAGCACTGAACTTGGAGCCATCATAATAAAGCTATCTTAAGCCTGCTGATACCTGGAGTCAGAGTCTTTTTGCATGAGGGGAAATAACCAGGACAACTGGTAAACCCCTCATGCCAACAACAACATCAGGTAACTAAATGCCAGGTAAAAACCTGTACATCTGGTAAGGTTTCAATGCTATATTGTTTAATTTAACACAGTTGTTGAGTCCAGAGGAAAAGAAAACTGTGATCTTGTAGGAAGAAATTTGATTTTGTAGAGGAAGGCAGGGTTAAATATGCAAACACTGAGGCTAAAAGTGCATTCTGTTCATTTCTCAATTAAAAATAGTGTTGCACGGAAAATCCTGACATAGGAAAGGGAGCAATTTTCAAGAAAAAAATCTCAGGATAGAAGCAACATGCTCCTTTCTTTTAGATTATTTTTTAATGATTGAAAATACAATAATAATCTGATAATGAATATGTAACTCTAGACATAGCATGAACCTAACATTTACACTTCATCTGGAGAGCCCAAGGGAAGGAATATTATGCTTTTCAATATATGCAGTCATTCTAATTCAAAATAAACACCAGTACACAGCAGTTTCAATCCACAGACTCTTAAGCTGAATGACATTTGCCCTGATTTTACATATTCATTCTCTGGTTTTAACATAATTTACATGATACTTCCTTCTTACGCGGTCAGTCATTTCAACTTTATAATTTCTACCTCCTTTTTTTATCTGCAGTTGATTGTGGGAGTTAACTGAGAGGTGGACTGAGGTCTCCCTTCTCTTTCAAACAGCTGCTGGTCATCACAGTTGTTTATCTAATACTGTTAGGTCAATATTGTTGGACTCTGAATACAGACACACCAAAAGCATTTTTTCTTAGAGAATGAGGATATTTACCATGGAGAATTCTCCATCTGAGGTACTCATCAAATCTCCCTCTAGTCAATGGAGTATAATAAGCATTTCTGTTCATCTCACCCTGACATGGATATCTACAATAAGTTAAATTAATTACATCCTAAAATTGCCTAGTTTCTCTGTTCACCATGAACGGAGATCAGCACGAGTTGTGTGTTGTAGGCATTCATACAGTAGACACAGGAAGGTAGGTGAGATTAATCCAGGCACTGCCTTGGCATTTCCAGCAGTTTTCTCTGTTTCAAAATTGACAGGTTATGGTATGGCTGAGCAGGTTCCAGGCAGGGTAATAAATGAAGTAGCCACTGCCTGTGTTGCACTATCTTCTTATAGCAAGTAGCAGGTGTTTCCATCATAAATCAGTAATGCAAAGTAATACAGGCAAAAAAAACTTTTACAGCTTCAGAATACAATATTACTATGGCCTGGATAACCTAAAATTGGCACTGAAGATACTCAGGAATTGGTTTTGCTGTTGCCTGTGGCTCTTGAGACAGGACAACAGTCTAGTTGAGATTTAGACATCAATAAGACAATCGATCACAAGACTGAAGGAGCTTTAAAGAGATCACCTGCTACAGACAAACTCCTGAGGCAAGGTCATCTTTAGTGAGATTATTTTTGTCTTTACAAAGCTCCCAAGTTGGAGACTTCAAACCACTAGTAATTAAGCTGATGCTTCCTAGCTGTAATTTATAGCTACTACTTCTTGTCTTCTCTCCCATGGGCTTGAACAACAGGTGAATCTCCTTCTCTTCCACCTTTTCCGTAACAGACTGCTGCCATGTAAACAGCTAGTTCCCTGTTCTCTAAGCTAAACAATCCCATTTTGTCTGATTTTTTCATACAACACAGTGACTCTTCTCAGCATGTCTCAGCTCTGTCCAACTGCTCCATGTCCATTTGTTGCCATGTCCAAAAATAAACATGGTACTGTTGTAAAACCTTGCCAGACCTATGGTGGGTGGAAGGACTGGCTTACAAATTGTGTATGTTGCCGTTCCTAACCCAGTACAATGTGTGATTTTTCTTGCAGCACTATGACACTGTTTGCCTGTGCTTGGGAATCATCACAGCTAACCCACAGATCCTTTCCTACAGTGCCCTGGTTGTCCTCAGATGGATTCTTCACTTGTCCACTCCACTTTGAAGTAACCTGTCCTCTGTCAGGCTAACTCACTGCCATCTTTGAATTTAGTAAGTGTGATGGGTCTTTGCATGCGTTGTTCCCCTGCCCCCCACCCCCCTTCTCAATCTCTGATGGCCAATGTAGTTTGTCAAAAGATGCAAACACCAGGTGAGTTTTGCAGGAGGAACCATCTAGGTGCTTGCATAATTAACGTGCTCCAGTGATGGGGGAGATGAAGAGTTTGCCATTTACTTTGGAGCTCATCAGCCTGCATATAGGTATAAAATGCTGCTGGAGACTGGGTCAGTTGGGTAAACTGGTCTCCTAAGATTACAGGCAGCATGTCGACTGCTCCCTCCACACACACCCCACCAGGGACTCCTGCAGGGTGTGCTCAGCCCAAAGACAGGAAACACTCCCTGTTGTATGCATGAATGAATAGCAGCAAGATCCAGTGAAAAAAGGGAGATAAAATCCTGAAGTAGCTACATTGATGTTTTGTTGCTTTTAATTGTGAATTCTAAAAGACCAGAGACTGTGAACCTGTATGTTCCTAGCTGAACCAGCTTATTATATAACCCTTTAGAAATAAACTGTTGACCAAATCTGAGACTAAGTGGACTGAGCCACACCTGGAAGTTTAGAAAGCAAGTAGGTCTCACTGAAGCTCTTGACCCAACAGGAGGGACCACAACCTGAGTGCACTATAATCCATGTAATAGATGATAGAGTTGTTACTTACATGCTGCACAGGCAATATTTAGATACTGTATTAGCAATAAATCAAATCACAATCATCCACTGTGTCCTACTTCTTGTATCTGGGCGAGAGCCTTCTCTCCACTATTCTGCCACTGTTAGCCATGTAGTATTCTCTTTTGCTCCTCTCAACAATGCAAGTATTAACACCATGCCAAGGCAGGCCCCTGTCACATCTCTCAGACACCTTCCCATTTTGACTCTGAGTTACTGCTAATTGCCCTGAGTATTCTTTTCCAACTGCTTTTGTAGGCAGGCAACAGCATTTTTATCTAAATCATCCCCCCCAGTTTTCTCAGTATGTATAATGAGGAACCTTAAAAAACTCCTAGTATTTAACATCAGCTGTCTTTTATCTTTCCTCAATATAGGTTAGGCTGCTGTATGAGGAGGTTAGACCAGTCTGTTACAATTTGGTCTTGACATATCTGCAGAGAAGCAGACAGACAGGTTAATAAAAGGACCTAAGTCCCACCTAACTGTCATTTCAGATATCTAAGACTGGTATCATGCAAACTTA
>VXAX01000983.1:1507875-1598118 GCA_013399835.1 Leptocoma aspasia | reverse complement strand
GGGCGCCTCCCGCCCGCGCGGCGCAGCGGGGTCCCGCGTTAGAGCGGCGGTGACAGAGCGGCGCGCGGCCACCGGCACCGCGCGGTCCTGGGCAGGGGGCATCGCCCCGGGTGGGTCCTCTCGGCGGCGGGGAGTCACAACTTTGCCGGTGCGGGCGGGAGAACCCGGGGAGCTCGGGCAGGTGCGGGGCGGCGGGGCNATTATATAACCCTTTAGAAATAAACTGTTGACCAAATCTGAGACTAAGTGGACTGAGCCACACCTGGAAGTTTAGAAAGCAAGTAGGTCTCACTGAAGCTCTTGACCCAACAGGAGGGACCACAACCTGAGTGCACTATAATCCATGTAATAGATGATAGAGTTGTTACTTACATGCTGCACAGGCAATATTTAGATACTGTATTAGCAATAAATCAAATCACAATCATCCACTGTGTCCTACTTCTTGTATCTGGGCGAGAGCCTTCTCTCCACTATTCTGCCACTGTTAGCCATGTAGTATTCTCTTTTGCTCCTCTCAACAATGCAAGTATTAACACCATGCCAAGGCAGGCCCCTGTCACATCTCTCAGACACCTTCCCATTTTGACTCTGAGTTACTGCTAATTGCCCTGAGTATTCTTTTCCAACTGCTTTTGTAGGCAGGCAACAGCATTTTTATCTAAATCATCCTCCCCAGTTTTCTCAGTATGTATAATGAGGAACCTTAAAAAACTCCTAGTATTTAACATCAGCTGTCTTTTATCTTTCCTCAATATAGGTTAGGCTGCTGTATGAGGAGGTTAGACCAGTCTGTTACAATTTGGTCTTGACATATCTGCAGAGAAGCAGACAGACAGGTTAATAAAAGGACCTAAGTCCCACCTAACTGTCATTTCAGATATCTAAGACTGGTATCATGCAAACTTATAGCTTCAAATAACTTAAATTCCCTGGACGTTATGTTTCTTGTAGCAAGTGTGTATTTTCCCAAATACAGTCTGCACCCCAGTAACACTTAGCTCCTAAATCCCAGCAGAATTAAGAGTCTCCAACTGAAGCATTGTGGAAAATAAACGAAGATTTAATGGGAGAGAAATGAAGAAGAAATTACGTAATTTATCCAGGATAGAGACCTTCAAGTTCTGGTTGCTGCTCAGAACAGTTTCTACATGTTCCATTAGAATGTCACTGGATGAAAAAAACCCCAAACCAGATGGATAATAGGCTGAATTTAAATTTTTCTTTCCAAACTACCCTTTGAACAGAGGAATTGTGTGCATTGCAGTGTGACAATGCAGTTTGTTGTGATTAGTCACAAAAATGTCAGAAGTTAGAGAGATATTAATTGTCAACTGCAATTGTTGGGGGTTTTTGTCCCCTGAAGTATTATATCTGCTAAGCACAAATCGCACCAAACCATCAAGGAACAAATCCTAACTTCACTGGAGCCTTTTATTACCTCTCCCTTTATTTTTCTACTTTTGTGTGCTTTTAGAAGAAAAATACCTTGCTTGAAAAAACATGAGTGAAAAAAGTATAATCTTTTGAAGTGGAAGTTTCTGGTTGAGTTTAAAGATTAGCCTTTTATTAGAATATCTCAACTACTGAGCGACCAATTTGCATCAGTCCCATGAGAATTCTTTACATTAAGTTTTGTCATTTTTAGTTGAGAAGATTTAAAGTTTTTGGAGCTCAAAAAGAAAAGATTTTGTTGGATGAAAATTAGGACACGGTGCTTTTTATTATTTTCTTCCAGACAAAAATTGAACTAAATCCATTTGTACACAGGAATATGCATACATGCCTGTATGCATCTCAATATCATCTCTATCATCTATCTATATCATCTACCTATATGCACATACAGTCAAGACAAGGTGAACAAACAGATTTCAGATATGAATGGAGGTTTCAGGGTTGTAGCCTTTTCATTAGCACTAGAAGGTATGTGACAGATATCCATGTCCCTCATGTAGCTGTAGGGCTACAGCATGCTTTTCAGCATCTACATTGTCACATAAAAACTCACCACAGCATTCACACAATGCCCAATCTAATCAGGACACAAGGAAAGAAAAGCCAAAAGAAAGTTCAAAAGTACAGCTTTTGAACCTGATAACGCTGAGGTTAGGCTACCTAAGACAGGATATTAAGAAAACAAAGGGACGGAGAAAATGTGATATTTAAGCAGGGTTGTTCTGCTAATGAAATAAGAATTAAATCTAAGTGAAGATAACGGTAGTCTTTGGTGATGTATTTTGATGGTGCTCCAGTACATCATTTTGATACACCTTGTCTGGTGATCATCAGGCAAATGTGCTGGCAAGCAGTAAACTTGGCTGTGTCTTTACCACTGAGCTGATATTGTGGTTGTTTTGTTTTAGACATTTGAACAGTAAAATCTTCTCAGAGTAGTTTTGCAAGCACTGCAGCATTCCAGCCTCGACACAGACATGCCCATATTCCCCAGCTGAAGACAATAGCAGTAACAAAGAAGCCACCCACTACTGACCTTGATGGCAACTAACAGCAGAGATAACAGTGGACATACAATTTTTAGCACTAATCTTTCTCCCATTTCCTCCCACAATCAGGCAGGGCTGTATCAGTTTCTGTATCTTGTCCTGTCAGGCAGATTTCAGATAAGATTTAGGGAAAGAAGGTTAAATCCCACACTGCTAATAAGAAATGGCTAGCAGACTCGTGCAAATATAAATGCACTGTAAGTCCAAGGCATCTGCCACACCTTAGGGGAAAGCATCTGATACTAATGCTAAGTATATAATACACAAGTATTTTCTGTGACTGAGAGTCCTCCATTAGAAATGCTCCTTCTGGAAGAGCTTCTTAAAATATCATCAAAGAATTGTTTAATACTGTTCAGAAATCTGGAGCATGCTGTAGCCTCTACAGATATGCTGAACCCTACTGCTTAGAAATTCCTCTTCTTTGAAGTAAATTAATTCTTTCTTTTTGTATGTCTGATGAATATTTTATTTTAAAAAGCAAATAAAAAGTGACATAGAAATATGCATTATAAATTTCCCTCACAAAATGATGCTGAAAGAACACAAAAATCCAGAGTCCAAAGTAAAGTCTATGTTTGCATTGTTCCTGAGATTTGAATGAAGTGACTTTCTTTGAAATCTGTGTATTTTCTTGTGAAATCCTTACACTGCAGCATGATTTCAACAGCAGAAGGTGCTTAAAAGAAGCTATCAAGACAGGAGAACTAAGATCCATATCTTTCATAGTCCATGTGTTACTGCTTAAGCCACTTCAGTCATTTTTATTTTCAAAGACAGTAGATGTGCTCTTTATTCTCCATTCAACCAGCTTGAAGTGCCAGTCTCAGCCCCGATTTTAGGTAATCTTATCTACCTTCTCCCTTGCCTATAAAGAATATGGAAAATGTTTAGCATTCTGAGAAAACAGGGCATCTAGTTGCTGAGATATTTGCAATTTATTTAGTAATTTCCACATGTCACTTTGTATCTTAGATGCATGTACTGAAATGAAGGTACTAAAATCTTGTCATACCTGTATTTTTGGAAGAAAGGTTTTGAAGATGGGAACCTTGGAGAACATCAGGAAATGCACTCATGGTCACAATGAAAAAAGAAGAGGAATTTTTACTTAGCACCACTTAGCTGTAAATTATGCCTGAATCAGTTGATTGTTTCAGACATAAGGAAATATTACAGACATGCTGTATCACATATATTCACTTTTTATAGTGAATGAGACAGGAATTCTTAGGAAAAAACCCACTAAGCCCTTGCAAAACTCTAATGCATAAGATTAGGGTGAGAAAACTAAGGTAACACAAAACCTCTTAAAGACTTGCAACAGCAGGAAGTACTAGTACTTTTTCCATAGTATTTATACAGATTTTCACATATACTGAAATATCTTCCCTATATATGAAACTGCCAGTAAACTGCAGAATTTTGTGTTCATGAGATGATGGTCTATCACCTGGGCTAAATGAGTAACTGTAGGCATCAACAGTAATCAATAGAATCAACATCACATGTGAGAAATGGCTGATACAGGGCCACACAATCTTCTTTCTAAAAATGCTTGGTTTGGTTTCCTCCTTTGTTTTGCAGTGAGAAGCCTGAGTCTATGCATCTGGCTATATGCATCCATGGAATACGGACTGGACTGGTGAGAGATTGCACTTTTGACTCTGGAGAGAACCTGGGCGATTTCTGCTTCTCTGAAGCTGCAATTGAGTCGCCTGTGCTGTGCTATCCTGGTAACAGCTCATAGAGAAAAGAATTTAAAGCAGAAGTTAAATATTTTCATCTGTGGGTAGATTCACAGGAAAGCTGAGATCTGCCTGCTGAGAGGAAAATCTAATTTTATATTCACCCAACCTATGACACGATGTGGCTGCTTAAACAAAGTCTAGTGCAACTTATAGCAACATAATGACCAAAGCTGGACTGGTATCCAGAGCATATGGCACCAGACAGTGATCAACAGATTGTAAACATATTATCATGTCATCCTCTTAATTTCTTTCCTGCTCCAGTTCTTTGTCAGATATTAATATTTTTGTTTGTACAAAAAAACCTGTCTGAGGTCTAAGCTACTTTTTTTGCCAGACCTCAACTGCCTAATCCCTTCTGAGGAGGAACATAGGGACAGTATTCCCATTACAAGTATGGTTGAAAAGGTTGTTTCTCATTAGAAAGTATCTAATTTTATCCTTTAGCATCCTCAAAAATGTCTGAATCATTTTCCAGAAACATTTGACTCATGAAAGAGATCAAGCATAGGAAATAACAGCCTCAATGGTTAAACTTCAAGCTATCGAGAATAGGCTCATATTATACAGAATCTAATTTCAACCTTAAGTCTTGCCGTATGTTCTATTTTAAGATCTATAATTAAAATTACCTTTCTGATGAGTTTCATTCACTCTGAAAAGCTTGGAATTAAACAAGAATAGTGTTCAGCTCAGTTAAGTCTGACTCTAAAACTTCCTTTCATCTGAAAATATTTAATATCATGGGAAATATTTTGCAACATTTGGGAGCAATGAAAAGGAACTTGTATGTGTCAATTTCATGGATGATAGGTTTGGGTACAGCCAGAGTTCAAATTATCTCTGCAAATATACACATGGAATTCAAATAACTATGGATTTTAAAATTGATTGTTAGCATTGTTAGCCTTCTTTCAGCAGCATAAGCTGCAGCAAAATTCTTCAAAGGAATACTCAATCTATTTTAATGCATTACCCTCAACCAGGTAAGACACCATAGACACAGAGTTGAAGGGCAAATTAATTGTTTTTTGCAAAATTTGCAGTTGGAACGTGATATTCATTCTTTGCTTTTAGTAGTATCCCAAGGCAGCACTGGAGTATGGAGTAACATATGGTCATTTCTGTATGTTTACAAGAAAAGCCATTTTTCAAATAAACAGCCATTAGCAAAAGAATAGAGGCTTCTAATCTCATTAATCCCCTAAAAGATTGCAGGGACTGGGTAGGGGTATATAAAGCTCATGCTGGCCTCTGTCTCCATTTTATTACAATAACAGAAAGCTGTTGTCTCTGCTTCATATTCCCTTCCCCCCCCTTCCTCCCATAGTGGATGCTAGGAGCATTGTAAAAATATGAAGTGAGGTCAGTGGTTGCTGTCCCTTTCTAAGTGCTGCAGACTGAAGCTATGCCTATTTCATCATTATGTTTGGATCCCAAATGACTTTTGACTCTTTCTAGGGAACAAATCCCTCACAGGAATCAAGTACCCAGGGATGTAGGTATGTGTATGAACTAAAATATACATTGATATTTGTTATGGAATAATGAGCAGCTGATGATTACAAATGCACTGGGTGCTGAAAGCACTCTGTTTCTGCTTTTAGCATGTCTTCTGTTCCTGTTTTGCTTTACTGACTCCCTGACTCTAGTGAAGGACATTTGAATCAAGCAAAGGGAGAGACAGAGACGTTCTGTGCAGCGCAGAGACACCCACTGGTATATTTAAGTAAAAAAAATACCCTGCTTCAAAATGTGTGAGACAGCCATCTTAACTTCTGGCAATGAAATCATAAACTGAAACTACTGAATTTTAGGGAGGAACATCCTTCAGAAAGTACTGTAAGTGTTAAATGCACAGTGGCAGAATATAGCAGCCCATGCTGTACATCAGAGGGGACACACCACAGCACTTCTTCACCAACTCATCCTAGAGCTGACTTTGTGTTTTAGAGCTTCTAGCAGCAAAGGCAGCCTGAGGCAATGAACGCCAGTCAGAGCAGTTTTAAGAATGCTCTAAATCCTAACAAGGGCTGAAACTGTTTTAAAGACCTCACCATAAGAAAGCAGTTAAGGTGTCTAAAAACTAATGTTCATGAGAGGTCTGTGCCAGAGACTCAAAGCTCACTAATCCTTCAAATGCTTCTGTTTCATGACTATGCCAATATGCATAATCTAACCTGTTTACCTTAATATGGTGTTCAGTCTTTATTTCCCTTTTTGTTCTGCACTTTTGCTACCATCCAATTTTCTCCCTGGCATGTTATCTCTGTCCCCGCTGCTTTGAGAGCACACCAACGGTGACAGCTCTTCTCCTCTTCTGAATGTTTGTGTACACATACATTGGTCAGTATTGGATTAAGACACAGGAATTAAAGACCCAAGTCCAAACCTCCAACTCTGGAATGATTAAATGAAAATCTATTGCATTGGGGTTTTTATGAACCATCTTTTTTATTCTTGAACAAGCTTCTGATCCATGTGTTTGTGAGCTCACTGAACTTGACATAACCGTATTTGGTGCAATCAGCAAACAGTAAAGCCATAAAATCAGTGCTATCTTGTGTTTTAGAGGTCAAATCCTTTCAGACATGTGAAAACTACCCAAGATGACAGCTATAAGTGAAGTAGTCCTCCCCTCCTTACTTCAAGTGGCTGGAAAAAATAAAAGAACTGCAGAAATCTGATTTTTCATAAGGGGAAATGTGTGTTGCTTTGGTGTTACTCCCACCATAAGGATGAAGAAACATCATAAAGAAACAACGGGCCTCAGGCAGAGGGCCTTGGACTAGCTGAAGTTTTTCACTCTCTCTGGTCGTTACTATCACGTAGGTAGTGCAACCTAGTCAAGTGTTATTTCTGCTGTGCCTGCTAGTTACTGTGTCTTATCTATCACTCTCAGTAAATATAAGGTGTCATGGTTGCAGCCCTTGCTGCCATCAAAAATTGCATTTCATATACAGGGTGAACTCATGTCTCAAAACATTTTAGGTTCCATGTTCCATCCCTCATGAGTCCCTCCTGCAGCAGTTGTCACAAATTTGGCAGCTCGTGACTCTTCAGTGGGTCATGTCTTCACTTCTCTGGACTTGTTTGCTTTCTACAAGGGGGTATGCAGCAAGCCCCATATTTGTCTTTTTTTTCCCTCTGGGAGTTTTGATTTCTGCAGTTTATAATGTGGAAAATACCATAAGACTTGGGCTCAAGGGACAAGCAGACGCTTTAAAAATAAATAGCTAGTCTTTGTGGTAATGAAAAAAGGACTAAGAAATCTGGTCCTACATAGAAGATACAAAGTCCAGGAAATAAATTGAGGCTGAAGACAAATCGTGTCATTTCAAAATCATTCTCCTGGTTTGTAAGGAGGGCATGGATTGAAAGTTTGAACCTGGCCTTGCCGAGCACATCCCTCGGGGGTCCCGAGCATCACGGCTCTTGCCCAGGTCTATCCCGTCACCCGCCTCTATTTTGACGCGGTCCGTGGATGCCGGCGCAGTTGAGAGCCACGCTCGGGGGTAGGAGCAGCAGCTTAACTTGGGCTTCAGCCGCACTTGGGGCATGTGCAGCGCGCACGCCTGTGCCCGTGTGGCTGTGTCTGTATCAGTCTGTGCCTGTGACTCCGTGTGAGCGTGTCTCTGAGAGCAGCAGCCGGTGCCGCACAAGCTCCCTGGACAGCGCGGGGTGCTGTTCCAGCTGCAGTCCTGTGTCCCGGCCAGCGGGACGGGCGCGGAGGGCGGCACGCCGAGCCCCTTCGCCCCCGGCCCCGCTCACCTTCGCCCCTCCCGCTCTGCAGAGGCTCCTCTCATCCCGCCCACCGCAGCCGGGGCTGCGGGCCGGTGCGCGCCTCCGCCGCGCGGCACTCCTCACGCCGCTTTCACCGTACGGCTTCCATCGAGGCTCTCCTCCCGCGCCTCGGGAACGGGGACACGGGGACCCGTTCCCGCTCGCGCCCCCGCTCCGCCTCACCGCCCCGCTCGCGCGCGCTCCCGCTCGCTCGCGCGCGCACGAGTGACATCACCCCCGTCCAATCAGCCGCCGCCGCTCCCCGCGCCCCGCTCGGCCCCGCTCGGCCCCGGCGGCCCCGCGCGCGGCCGGGGCGGGGGNGCGGCGGCCGGGGGCGGCGGCCCTTACCCGGCACGGGAAGCGGAGCGGGAAGGGGGAAGCCGCCCGCTCCCAGGGCGCCTGCCCGCTGGGCACGGGATCACTCGGCACCCTGGGCTGCCGAAAGTGGGCCGCCTGCCCCGGGTAATCCCCCGGCGAGCGCTGTCCCAGCCGATCGTGGGCTCCTGGGGAGGGATGCTGCCGCAGGGGAAGCCTCGTGCGCGGTTTCCTCCCCGTTTCCTAGGGCGCACGTATGGATTTTGGCAGCGTGTGTGAAAACGCGTCCGTAGCGTGGTCTTCCATCGCCTCATTTCAGCACCACGGTCTATGTGCCGGAGCAGCCGCAGCCTTGCGCCGTACGCTGATTTATCTGCGTTTTGGGTGTGTTTAGTGGTGACGGGCTAAACAGGGTGGTGTTTTTTTGGTTGTTGTTTTTTTTTTTTTTTTTTCCAGTGCACCTTCTTGCAGTAAAAATAGTAGCGTTTCACTTTGTTTTCTCCTTGTAAAATGCTAATAATGCCTTTTTTTCAGTGCCGCGTTTCCGTAAATGTCAGTATTTCGGAGCGGCGGTAGTAACCTGCTGGTGAGGGCAGAAATGCCATTGCTGAGCTCCGCTAAAGGCACCTGGAAGGGCTGAGCCTGCCCCGGGGTGCCGCGCCTGAGCTGCACCTCGGTGAGCGGCTCTTTAGGAATTGCAGCTGCTCTATGAAGCGCTGTTTAATTCTGTTTATGAAATCTACGGGAGATTATCTATGCAGTTAATCAACTGTGCTCCATTTAGTAATGAAAGTAAACTGTGACCTCCGAGCTGCGAATGTTTTCGAGTGTTATATTCTAGCATAGTCATAGTTATATAACAATATTACAATACAGTTACATTAAAGCGCATTAAAAAAAGAAGGGTTTGTTAACGTTTTAAAAATAAGCCATTATGTAATTATTAGGCTGTACAATTTAGGGAAAAAAATGCAGCCACCTGTGCAGAGGTGGCTGTATCAAAGAAGGTATTAACAAATATGTTACTTAGTTTCATTCTTTTGTATAGCATTACTTGTAAACCAGTAAAAATCATGAGCACAGGCCTTGAAATTACATAAAACAGGGAAAAGCTTTCTGAAATAACTTGAAGTTGTAAAAATTCTCAGTTTTTTCATCTACCATTAATAACTTCTAAATGTCCTTGTAGTGCAAATACTGTACAGATCTCTGTGAAAGGATGATCTTTGGTCCATGTTGTATAAATGATAATGTACCAAAATTTCTTTAATAAGAACTCACTTTAATGTTTCTGAAAACTGTTGGTAGTATGAATCTTTTGTTTGGTTGTTTACATTCAAATATGTGTTATCTGTTATATGTTATCAGTTGCTTAGTTTTTGTCTTTAGTGATAGCTGACATTACAAAAAATACATATTTTGCATCTCTAAATTTTGCAAAAAGTAAAAATAACCTAAGCAAAACACTTCTGATCCATATTTGTATTATCTACAGTGCTGTTCTAAACCAGCAAGAGATTTCCAGTTTCACTTTTGAGAGGTGCTCAAAAGTAATGCAACCTCAACACAACTTCATGGTAATGCAAGAACCTGCTTGATTTTATAGAATTTTAAACTGAGTATCTTAAACACCTTTTGCAGATAAATCCCACATTATTAAAGTTATGGAACAAAGAGGTTTTAATTGCCTTTTTGAGCACGTACTTTGATACAGTCTTAATTACATGATCACACACTATTTTTTTTCCACAGGAATCCTGTCTTTCACTGCATGGGATAGATGGGGCTCGCTTAAAAGAATTCAGTATTTTTCATTGATCGTTGTGTGCTCCCATGATTTATTTATTCAGTGTTACTCAGCTCTGCTTTGAAGACAGAACTGGTAACATCGGTATGAGCTTTGCTAAAGTGCGTATCAGTATGTGATCAGAATGCCCCACAAAGTACTAGTAGTTTATCAAACACTTCCTAAGGTGAGACAACACTTCTATAGATGGTGAAGAAAGGCACAAAGAGGGTTAGGAGAAAAATATTAACTCATTTATGGTGTCCAGTTTGAAATTTCTACAATGCTTGTAAATATGTTCGCTCAGGTTATACGTGCTACTGCTTTTTGTAACAGTCCTGACTGCTGCACATCTGTGAGTGTATCTGCAGAGTGAATGGGGAAAAAGAGGAATTTACAGTTAATTACAAACTACGGCAGTTTTAGGTTAAATGGTTTGCTCTATGGCAGTAAGGGGAATGAGGGAAACTACAATAGAGAGAATGTTAGCCATTAAAATCTTTGTGGCATATTACAGAGCCCCTGTCCCTTTTTCCTTCTTCAAGCTCAGTTCTTCAGTAGATAAAACAAGAGTCCTACTTGTCTTAAGTTCTGTATCATCTTCAGTGGCAAGGTAACTTTGAATAAGAAGCACATGTTTATTTATATTAAGTGTATTGTAAAAAAACAAACACACTCAAGGAAAGTTAATTAGGGTTGTAGAGACAACAGTTTGTCATTTTACACCTTTTGAGTGCTTGATTTAATAACCTTAATAATGATATTATGTGTTTTGTGAAGTAAAATGTGCATGCATGTCCCATAAATGTCCTTAAAACCTACAAAATTATATTTTAGGGAATTAAACAAACAAACAAGCCAACAACCAACCAACCAAGAAAATGCAGAAGAAATTCAATTTTCCAAGTAAATTTCTTATTATTTTACTGTATTGAACCTATAGTGGAGAATCGAAAAAGTTTAATCCTTTGCAGAAAGCTCCTGAACTTTTACCATCATGAGTGATTATTACAAGAGTGCAGTCCCTTCTATGTACAGCAGTGGTAAAACAGAGTGGCATAACTTGTAGTGCCTTTGCTTGGGTAGTGGAAAAGTGGTGGAAAAGACTGAAGTCCTCTGTACTGTAGGCTTTAGAATGTGTTGAGGTGCATGATGGCTCTTCTGCCAGAATTCTGCAAGCACAGTCCTTTTCACATCATCATTTATATGTATCCTAATGACAGCACCTTTATTGTCCTGTAGCTGGTCTCAGTCTTAGTGTTTTAGGTGTTCCTGGTCTTGACCATTCCAAAATTTGGTTTTGTACCTCACCCAGTCCTGTCTCCTTGCTTTTTTCCTGTCAGCTTTCCTTCCATTTACTTTCCTTTATTCCTTGGAGCCTCCTCACCCTGATTTGCTATGTCAGCCCAATCTAGTCTCCTTTCCGTAGTCGCCAGTCACTTTTCCTGTGCTTTTAGCAGACATTGGTGTCAATTTTTATTCCTCATCAGAGACTGTAAGGTGTCTTTTGTTCTTCTTCACTGAAACAACACAGTACTTTCTTCTTAGAAGTTGGTTTCAGAGATAAATGAAAAAGCATAGCATTAACTCGAAGCCTCTCTATGCTGATGGCTTCAAGCCATAGTCACAAACATTTTTTGAAGAAAAGTTATTGTGGTTTTCCTCCATTGTTCCTTTTTAAAAATTTGAAATCTTAAGTTTTTCAATGTGGCATGTAAGTATATGTTTTATATGCATTGACAGGAAGTAAGGACACACGGGACACTTTGACGAAGTTTTAAGTAGTAGGAAACTATAGAAATGCCGAGCAACCTCAATAGTCCTAATTGTGCAGAGAAATCAGAAATTCTGACTGTAGCATATCCTGTACTTTTGCTTAACTCAGCTAAATTTTGCAGGGTCCTGTGCTGGCAAATAAAATAATGTATGATTTGGATTTTGTTTGTATTCATAATAATTTCTTTCATTTTATCTCAAGGATTTGTTACAACCTCTTGAGACAAATACTTGCAAAAAGATGATATGAGCATCTCACTGAATTGAGATCTGGATAAAACTTGTGGAGTTACCATTGCACCATAGTCTTTTTTTTAACATTTTTGGATGTGGTAAAATAGTATTTGCAATAACTTGGTAGCTCTTGTGTCTGAAATAAGGGGCATGGTTGAGCTATGGTTAGCACTACAGACAGAATAATTAATGTGATACAGTATGTTAAAATAAAGAAATATACATATTTGACAAGTTCTTTGTTTTTATTTACATAATGTTTTCAAAATTGACATTTAGTGGATGGATTGTATGTTGGTCCCGTGCAGATGTGTTAGCTTGGAGCACAGAGATCAGGATTTAGTCATGAGATGAGTAATCTTTTTATAGCTTTATTGGAAACATCCTATTTTACCATAGACAATTTAATTTTCTCCAGTTCAGCAAGAGTCGAACAGAAGCATTACTATTAGTTATTCCTAGTCAAGCCAGTACTCAGAGTTGTTAGACATGGACTTGAATTTACTGCTGCATTAGATTTGCATGAAATTAGTTTTCTTTTCCATAAAATATGAGAAATGCACTTCAGCTTACCAGCTGCTAAATTTAATTTGTTTGTAAAAATCAAAGAGAGATGTTTGTATGTTCAGTGGAGCATTGGAACAGGTTACTCAGAGAAGTTGTGCACTTTCTCTCCTTGAAAGCTTTCAAGACTGAAAAAATAGAGCCCCCTGACAAATGTCTTAGATTTCAGCAGGAAGGCGGGCTGCAAACCTCCTGACGTCCCTTACAATATGAATTGTCCTATGACATCACTTATTCTGACTTCTCTTACAGCATGAAATATCCTATGAGGTTAATCCGTAATTCTCAGGGAGCAGGGAGGAGAAAGTCAATATACAGTCTGAACAGTACTTTCTGAAAGGGAAAGGATAGCTGTGCCAATGGACAAAATATTCAATGTGTGAATGAAATAATGTTACAGACTGAATTCCCTTTATAGTTTTTATGGGTAATTGTATTTAAATGCATTACTAGATCTGCTGTGGATTAGTTAGGCTCGATGTTAGGCAGGGAGATGATAGCAGGGTTCAGTAGCTTTTTCAGTTAACACTTAGGTTGTAACAAGTTGTAGTTCTTCATCTTTAAGTTCATAGGAAAAAAGAATCAGGTCTATTAATACAACTCTTCTTTATGAAAATTATATTTTTCATACAAAATCTCATACTCAAAATCTGAATGTAAATATTTAAAACAAATACTGATACTGCTAAGTGGAACATGCTGTTCATGTTGTCTCAATGCTGTTCCTAGTTACAGTGCTAATCTTTCTGGGAATGATCAGTGCTTACTGCATGAGGAGATAACTAGGTGCCTTGATTTAAGCAGAGGGACAGGACAACAGAAGAGTGACTGGTTCTAAGACATCAGCTTCAGTGAGATGGGAAATTTTGTATTTTCCACCATCAGGACAGAAATCCATGTAATTTTAAATTTTTGTGTACTGTAAAAACACTGATTTTTTTTTTAGTGCCTACTTTTAATTCAATTAATATGCGATGCAATGATGAATATGTAACTTTTTGAAATCTGTTTTGATTTTATGAATACCATAAATTAACCTTTCACATACAGTTTTGTTTTTCACTATGTCTTTTCTTTAGGCTTTTAACGCTTAAGATTAATCAGAGCTTAGGAGAAATAAACAATTTTTTTTTCTTCTATGAGAAGACAGAAGTAGTCATATACCTCAAATATTTCTTGATGAAGACTTCTTTCTAGATATGTGTATTTCCAACTAGAATGCTTTCTTTGAAAGCTGGAATAAAGCTGACTTTGTTTTGATAAAGGCAATCAGTAGTCCTGCCAACTACTCACTGGTAAGACCTTAAATAAAGTTAAAAATAGATTAAATGTGTCTATGTTGTAGAGTAAGACTGTATTTTCTTTTACCAGGTATTATTAGCAAACTAGTAAAAGTGCCTAGAAGGATAACATACCAGTTGATAAGGCCTGCTTTTCTAGAAGTGTGAACTCTCTGCTGTTACTAGTAGTACTTTAGAGAAAGCATAGCATTTTGTCACTATGATCATTTTTGAGCAAAGCAAAAAGAAAATAATTAAGATAAATGAGAAAGACCAGCTAGAAATAACACTTTCTTTGTTTTCTGAATATCTTCTTCTGAAGATTAAGGTCATCTCTCTTTTGTACTATTGCCAGAAGCTCAGCTCCCCTTTCATCAGCAGTTTACAGTTTACATCTTTTATAAAAATGAACTTTGGAATAGTGAACAGTTTCCACTTCAGATTTTCATTATAAAGGAGCTCCCAGGGAGCCCAGCTGCTGTTGAAATAGATCTTGGGAAGCCAAGCATTCTGAAACGCTCCTTTTTTCGCCTTCTTGTTGTCACTTCCTGAACTCTCTTTGCTCTGTATTTTTATTATACTTTTTCCTTCTGGCTTTTCCTGACCCTGCAATTTTTCAAAAATGTTTAAGATGTTTTGAAGATGTATCCAGTTCTGCCACTTAGACTAGGTGTAGCCATGATATGACTGAAAAATGCATAAACAGGCCATCCCAGTGGCAGAATTAGTCTACAACTTGACTGTAATAGGTTGTTTTTCAAATAAAGGTGAAAGTTCAGCACTTACTGCACTTTAAAAATTATGTATGATTTTTGTTTTGATTGCTTTAATTTCTTTCTTGACGTAAGTAGTCTGCAAGTATTGTAAAACAAGCAAATAAAACCCAAACAAAACCATTGAAGGATAACTATTGGAACGGTGCCAATGCTGACTTCCATTCTAAACATCTGGGGTGGTACTTACACTTTGTTGTTTAAACATTTTCTGTTTCAGTTTTGCATTAAGCCTTGTTAGATGGATTCTTTGGCTACTTTGGTTGTGGGCTCCTTACTTAGTTGGGGCTTCTTTTTAGTCAGTGTAGGAGTAAAGGTTATTGTCAGAGTTTTAAGAGAATGGTGAATAAGATCTTAATTCCTTTGCCTCATCATAATAATTCATTGCCTGTTTAATTTCTTGATGTTGATCTGCCCCATTCAAAAGCAGAGTTTTACAAACTTTATTAATGCATTAACTGAAAAATGCATGTATGGGGTAATTCCTATAACAACCAATTTACCTGATAATTCTTGTCTTTTTATAAAGAGATTATATGTATGAGTATATAGGAGTTTAGATGAAGAATTAATTTCCTTTTAAGTACCTGGTATTTATAAAATAAGAGTCTGCAAAGCAGTGGCAGAACCTAATTAAAATTATTAAAAAAAAATTCTTAATGGAAAAAAATACTTAACTGTCTATTTGACATGCTGACCTCATCCAGTCACTATTACATTAGCTTACACACGCAGGCATACCTGTATACAAGGTCTTTCCCCCCATGCACTCCTATTTGTTTCAAGATAGTGAATTGAAGAAGGAAGTTACCTCTATTAAATACTCCCAAAAACAAAAGGGAAGAGAAGTAGATAATCTCAAGTAGGATGATTTTGAAGAACTGAGTTTAGAAGTTACTAATTCCATTATTAAAATGTCAGTGTAAAAACTACTTTGACTTAATTTCATTGTATTACTGAAATAAACAAGTACATTTACTTTGTAGAGGATGCTTTTTATTCTTCTGGGGATCTTCTGTCAATATGTGCAAAAAATGAGTCATTACTTAAGGAATTTCTTGGACTGAAGTATTTCTCCCTGTTTCTTCTTGGAAATTTCATATTGACTATGAAACAGGAGGAAGAACAATATAAATTCTCCCTCTGGGATAGTAGAGTGGATATTGTTTGTTTTAAATATTTAGTTTTTATTGTTTTAAAATATTAAGTAGCTTTTTGTTTTTAAAGTGATGGTGATCTGTGTTTCATTAGCTAAGAATACTTGAGATAACTAAAGGGGTCTGAGTGAAAAAGATGTGATTGCATTTTTATTACCAGCATTTTTTTGGTTCATTTATTATAAGGCTGGGTGATTGCAAAATGTGATTTTGGGGCATAAAGTGGTATATGTGAGAAATAGAGTTAATTTGCACTTAACTGTGTAGGTGAAACACAGAAAAAGGCAAATTTGATTAAAGCAAGTATTTTGTTGGTGTGAAAATGGGAGTTTTCTTATCTGCTGCTCAGAATGGCAGAGATTGCTACAGAAACGTAAAGGCATAAAGAAAGTTTTGTAGTTAAAACAGCCTCAGGTTTGTAATAAAGCACAGCTGTTGCCACTTCCGCTCACATTCTTTTATAGTAATACATTCTGTGGGTTCTCTACAGACCAGCTGACCCAGTCTTAAATGTGGCTGAACCATAAAACCTGTTTTGTCTCATTTCTATGAGATCTTATTTGAAGCATTCAGAAGATAAAAAGGCTTTCTTTTTTCTTCGGAAGGTTTAACTCCAGTCAAATGTGATGTTTGTATCTGAAGTTACAGCATCTTCATATAATCCAGACTTTGCCTATGCATATAATGAAATGAAGCACAGAGTAGTTGCATAGGATTTTTTTTTTTTTTTAACTAGGACAGCTCTGAAAGAAATATACTTCAGTGCATTACCACATACTTACATATTACCTCAGTTTTATTTACATTCATGTAGCAGGCTTTTGTGACCTACTAAATATTTTTAGCTGATCTTATCCTTGGCAGTGTTGCTAACATAGTATTTAAACTGACAGTGATTAGATAAAGCCTGCAAATAATCACTAAGGTTTCACGTGTGTGTGTGTTGTGTGGTTTTTTGTTTTTAAAAAACATCAACAAGCCAGCTCCCCCAAACCCAACAAATATCAAGCGCTCTGGTATGGTACAAGTGCCAAGAGAAGAAAGGAGAGTGTGGAAGGAATATATGGGGCTTTTTGGCTACTATCAAAAAAATTCTAGTATACCACATAAACCAATGAAAACAGGTCAGAATTTACTGTTCTGTGATTATTTAATACTACCAAAGCACCTACATATTTTATGTAACAGAACTAATCAGCTTTCAGATATTCTTTCAGACCAGTTTGAAGGAAAACTGGATTAATATAAGGACAGTGAAGGTTATAGAGAACTTTGCAATGCAATTTCTATTCCAGCAGTTTGGTACCTGTCTCTAGACAGCTGTTTGTTAGGTTAGCACACTTCAACGTAGAACAGTTTTCATACTTGTTTGTGACTGTTTAAACTAAAGCGCTCCAAACATTTAGGATATTCTTGCCCTATTTTCAAGGACTCTCATGTTTAATGAGGTATTAAACTTCATGTTATAAGTACCAAGTGCCTTTATAAAAAGAGTAAGACATTTTATTGTGTGGGTACTGGCTAGATGCTGTGCTATTTAATGGGGTGTGCAAGCAGCCAAAGGGCAGTTATTTGGCATTTGTCTTGGATCCATTGTAATCTAACATAATAAAATAATTAAAAAGGAAATATGGTTATATGTGTAGCTACTAAATTAAATTTTTGAAATTTTGGTGTGCTAGGAGGGAAATTTCAGTTCAGCTTCATAAAATATAGGTAAGCATTCCAAAGAGTCCAGGGGCTAATTCTTGCCTGTTCTGAGAGAATTAGTTGTTAAATACACATTCTCAGTATTTTTTTGCTTGTCCGTTGATCTTCCTCATCTGAAAGTTTTGTCAGAACACAAAATTTAGAGTTAAAAATAGGTTAATTTAAATGAGAGGAGTTTTTGTTGGCTGTTAACATTAGTCCTTTAACCTTTATAATCCAGATGCAAGTTTGAGATTGGACTAAGCTCCCTCTGGTTGAAGATGTTTACCATAGTATCGAATATCAATATTTAGGTGTTGGGAGTAACTTCACGGAACACAGCCACTTGTGCTTCCTCTAAACAATCCTTCAGGATGTTGCTAAGCACTTATGTAAAAAGTGTATTTATTTTTGTGGGTTTATGTCTTTTAATCTACAGGGTAATTTTATTTATTCTGACTTCATTATTCCTGTTCTATGGGATCTTTACCTGGGAGTTTGTTTAGTACATATGAAAAAATGCCAATGTGTGCATTTGTGTGACGTTTTAAAACTTACTCTTCCTGAAAAATAGCTAAATTTTCTGTTGCTGGATAGATCAGTTTGATACATTGTTTTTACTCATGCTTGTCTCCAAATTCAAAGCTCATTAAAACTTGAAAACCAGGCTTTTATCCTGGATTGTTCTTTCATCTTCCCTGGAAGTTCTCTTGATGGCCTGAGAACTTCGGTAGATGTAGCTCACATCTCAGGATGGGGAGTGATGAGAAGCTGGGTCAGAGGAGGCAGTAGCTAACAAGGGCAAACACACATTCTTTAATTTGGCTAGCTTGTTCTGTTCTTCAGTCTGAAGTTGTTTGTATGACATTTTAAATTTAGTTTAAATTCACATCAACAATTCAAAACAAGTCGTCTGATTTTGCCCTACTCTGGATTAGGACTGCTCATAAATTTGCTAATTGTGTTTTCTCAATGCAGTGGGATATAAAAGCAGAAATATTTGTTGCAGACTTTTAGAAATGCTATCTTACTGTTTTACAGACATTTCCAAGTGGTGTTTTGGTTAGGTTTTTAAAAATTATTTTATTTTATTTTGTTAATTCTGACTGCAGAAGTGTATGAAAACATTACTGTGTCTCTTTTCTCTGTGTTGGTCTAGTGACAGTTGGCAGGTGCTGGCTCCCAGTGAGAGCTGTAAGTTGCACAGCTTGGTAATTGGCATTGAAATTGAGTAAGGAAATTGCCTCCTCCTCTTCTGCTACAATACAGGCTTTCTAAGACAAGTTCTTTCTCTCTTCCTTTTCCCGAGAAAATCAGCCATTATTAAATTTTCTCAGAGAAGAAGGGCATATATGTGGGCAGCATGAGGAAGAAGTGTTTGCTCTCTGAATGACTTGTGTGACTAAGAGCCAGCAGCTCAGTCTCACCTATATCTCTGAAAACCAGTCTAAGAACGTTTGGAAATTGAAGAGGGTGCTGATTGGGAAAAACTTAAGGGGTATTTGTGTGAAATGAGTGGCAAAAGATATTGCTGTACAAGGAAGAAAAAAGTTGTCAGTCTGCAGTTATACAGAAAATGTCTCCTTTCCCTCTCATTAAAAATCAGATTTCTATACTGTGCATCTGAAAATATGATTCTTTACTACTTCATTTTTCTTTTCTTCAATTTGTTTTGGTTAGTTGGGATTTTTTTTTTCTTTGAGTGTCGTTTTATTTTGTTAATGGAGCAACAGTGAAGTTAATAGTGAGTTGTTTTGTGGGATATTACTGTTGAGAGATACTTACAAGTGTATTTTGCTTTGAACACTTATTGGAGATTGTGGCAGTGTGTATGGTACAAATCGCAGGGCACTTAAAGCCAGAATTACAGAATTCAGAGAAATCTGTCATTCTGTGAGGCTAGTGGAGTCTCTTCATGCATCAGATATGACATCTGAGCTGGTCATGTCTTGGAGTTTGTAGTACCTTTTCTTCTTAATGAAAGTGTGAAAAACCCATTTATTTGAGTACATTTTCAGAGACAAGTTGTATAAAGAACAAATTTACATGTTGACAAAATACTTTGTTCTGCAGGTGTTGTAACTTATGTCAGGGTATGCATGAGATTAAGTCCTGATCTCATTTAGAGCATCCAAACGTACTTGTAAATTCTCTTTTCCCTGGTAATGGAGTGGGTCAGAGAGAGACAGATTCCAGTGAAAATGTATTAGAACAACTTTTATCAATTCAGCTTTTACTATGACTAGAGTAAGGCTATTATTAAAAGCAGATACTTGCATGGTACATTTGCTTGTCTCATGCCGCTGTTTCCACTCCTGCAGGTGCACAGTGTCCCACAGGCACTGTCCCACAGGCACTGTCCCACAGGCACTGTCCCACAGACGCTGTCCCACAGGAGATGTCACACAGGCGATGTCCCACAGATGCTGCCACACACACACACACACGCTGTCACACAGACACACTGTCACACACACACACATNCGGGCACACCTGGTCTCTGCGGGTGCACAGCTGCCACCTGGGATGGGGACTGACCTGCACAGCCCCTCGCTGGCACTGACATGGCCTGGGGGCCTTTCACACGTGCCACAGGCTCTGGGTCTTCCACGTCTTAAGAAGGCAATAGGACAACAAATCTCCATAGCCTATTCGTGTTTGGTAGACACCTTCTCAGCACGTATGGTTGTCTTTCTAGTTTGCTCTTTTCTACTGAATCAGTTTAGAGAAATTCCCAGCAACGGGATTTTTATGACATCACAACCCTTGTACAACTGCTACTGAATTGAAAAGCTGCAACGGGATGTCACTGACCTGTGAAACACTTTTCTCAATTTTCTTTCAATCTCCTTATTATATTTGGAATTGAACTGTAATCAGTTTGAATTTTGCATTTCCTTTTTGTATTCTAATTTACTTCTGTGGAGGTTTTGTTGCACTGCAACCAAGTTCAATTCCATTTTGCGATTGTTATAAAAATACTAATGAAAAACATGTCATGTCAAATGCACTTCATGACAATTTTATCTAACCTTTTAATGCAATTCCAACACAAATATATTTATTATACCTGAGTGAACTATTTCTGCAGAAGCAGGCATCTTTATTTTAAGATTGTTCTTCCCCTTTCTCAATTACCAGTATTAATTATTTTTTCCCTTTTACCAGACTCTTATGTTTTGAATTGCTGCCATTGAAGCTTGTGTTACTGTGAAACCTCCAGTTGATGCTAAAAATGGAAAGAAGCTGAATCTAGTGGTTTACCATTACTTAAGTTACATTGCACCCTCTACAGTTTTTGTACTTCCTAGAAAGAAAGAGAAGAAAGTTTTATGGATTTTCAGTGTTATTAGCTGGTTATTGGGTCTGACATTAATCACACACGTGGAAGTATGCATTGGGAAAAATTTAGCTGACATCAAGGGAGTGGTGCTGGCATAAAACTGTTTTTAATGAGCTTTGTCTGCAGAGAACTTTGAAGATGAGAAATAATTTACATAACATCTTATTTTGTCCACAAAATTGTAGATTAATTCAGGTTTTTAGCTGCTATTAATTGGACAGCTTTCAAAGCACTATTTGTTCACTGCAAGTAAGATGCAAAAATCTGACCTGTAAATGCTAAGAGCACTACAATTACTCTTCTGTCAATGCTATTCAATATTGCTCTATCAACTAATTTTACTACATAAAATTATTCCCATATATTGCATTTCTATATTGCCTCAAAAATATCCAAACCCTCTCCTAAAACAATCCCCTTGTAACCCAGTGTCTTAGATGCTAGGAGGTCATTCTAGGTATCAGTGTAGATTCTTTCAAGCACTGTTGACAGAACTTGTAGTGATGATCATCATTATGATCACCATCACCATCAGATGATCTCTGAGTTTTCTCATGTAGTACTCTATCACTGTCCATGGACAGATATGTAGACCAAGGATGAAATAGTTTATCACTGTGCACATTTCACTAGCTCTGTTTCACATGTTGATTTGGCTGCAAATGGAATTACTGTATTTGAAGAAGAATTTTTAAAATACTTATTGCTTATGATCTAATGCATTTCATTACTGATGAGTCATAAAAGCATCTCTAATACTTCAGAATACAGATAAATTTAGGTTCTGCTTTACACCTTTGAAAAAAATTGAATTTCTTGTGAATGTTGGGAGGAGATATCAAGCTAGTTTGATTTACCATTGTAAAAGAGAAGTATGTTATGTCTCTGCTTTTTGGTGTTCCTGGGTACTTAGTATTTAATATATCCTTAGATATAGACTGAAACATAGTGTGATGTTTTAATTTAATTTCTAGATTTTTAATTACTTGAACATTTCATTTGGATCTGATTTGTCCCTTTGAGCATATTGGCTGCAGAGTGTTCACTTGATGGTTTCACTGTATGGGGTTGTCAATTTAATGTGGTGAATAGCTCAGTAATTTTGGAGTCATTCCATACTTCATAACTTTACAGTGAAGTGGGAATCCTGTTAATTCTTTAAAAAGTCTAGTTCAGGTTCTTTCAGAACCACTAAATTGTATTTTTAAATGACATATTAATATGTCTGAATTTAGCATTAATTTTTTAAGAACCTGCAAGTAAATTAGACAATTAGATTTAATGAAAATTAAATAAAAGCTGTTTTCTCTCAGGGATATAATATTTGTGTCTTATTTTGTTTTTAACTTTTGTTCTGAGTGATTATGTTCATGTAACTAAACAATTTGAATTTGTCACCACTGTTAATGTGGACATATTATGAGTATGTATTTGAATACTTCAGGAAGAACACACTGATCCCACAACTGCTGTCTGAATAGTGCAGATCTCAATGGTCCTTTAATAGCAAGTTCCTTTAAAATATATGCCAGTGTAATTTATCTCCTTTCAGCCGCTTCTGTAGCTTAGTTTAGCTCATGGACATGCAGAATCTCACCACATAATCCTCTAAAGACAGTGCTTGTATTTGTTATCTTTCTCGGCACAGTGTTTTATCTCTTGTGAACCCATTTGATACGGGTTTCTGGTTCTTGTATGAGTGATATACCAAGTAATGCCCTTGTAGATGTTTGCATGGAGGACTGTGAGCATGCTGGTTTTGTTGATGTCCTGTATTTTAGACCAATTTTCCCCCCTTTTTTCCCCAGTACTTAAAGCTATCAAAAGGTATAAGCACAGCAAAAAGTGGAACAAAGTTTGAATAATTATCACTGATGCAAAGGAGGAGAAAATATACTGAATTTCATTGCCTGATGACTGGAAGATGTATTTCAGTTTAAATTAATAAGTAATGCTGCAGGAGATTTTTGTTTTGTTTTGGGGTGTGGTTTTTCACATAATGGTAGTTTTAGAATGCTTATTTTGTTTCATTTTGAGCAAGTTTTCTGTTTCGTTTGGGGATTTCAGTAGCTGTTCAGACAAAAATATTCTCTGTTGATGTATTCAGACAGATGGTTGTTCCGTACAGTATGTGCAAGGATGTTCTTTTCTCATGGACTAAATTTCAGCTTTGAATGTTAAGAGTTTGGGATTATGTTCATTTTCCCTCTTGAGTTCAGATGGTTATGTAGCCCCTGGAGAGTAGTCTTCTGTTTATCACTGGAGGCAGTAAATGAAATCTGTAAAATGGAAGAAGTAGGTCACAGTTTATCTTCTGGTTTTGGGTTTATCACTAAGTGGAGTAATAGAAAAGTCGATGCATATTGAAACCTCAGGGCATCATTTGCTGATACTGATACTGTCATGAGGAGGAGTTTGACAGGTCACTGATTAAGTATTTGCATGATTGGATTTCATGAGAAAAGAGATGATGATGATGTTTCAACTTGAATTTCTAGTCAAATAGAAGTGAGGATTGCCTTTGAGTTTTTCTCCCACTATGCAGATACGAAATTGATTTCAGTTTATTTGTCTATGAAGAATTTGCTTTTTAATAGAGATCAGCTTTTTAATGGCTTGGTAAATTCTAGAAAAAATACATTAGAAATCACTTAAGAAAGCTGTCACTTTTTACAACTTATTACAGCTTAAGAGACCTCTTTACAAAGGAGAAAAACCATCCCCAGACTGCTGAAATGATCCCCTGGTAGAGATTTGTTGTTTATTTTTGATACAAAAAATGTGAGTGAGCCATCTGAACAACCAGCAGTCTAAAAGTCCTGAAGCACAAAACATGTCCCATTGAATCCAAACGGATGCATTGTAGAGCTGTTAAAATATTTTACTTAAATTTTATATTCCTTTTGAGTATTTGTGTGGAAGATGTGGAAATGTATTCCGCCTTTGTATTTTTAATAAATGGGAAGGTAATAGGTTTGTTGTTTCAGCTCCCTAGAAATACATTTCTGTCCTACTGAGAACTGAGAAACTAAATTCTGTTTACAGACTGTGTTTGTGAGTTCCTGTAGAATTTAGCAAGATGTACCATAAAACTGTCTAGAAAAACAAAACTAGTTGACTAAAAAGAAAAAAAAATTATAATGACTTATTCCCATCTCTGTCATAGTGATAGTTTAATGTTTCTCTTTAATTCAGAAAGACAAAAGTGTAAGGAAAAGATGATCAGAGGAATATTTTACAAATATGCTTTCACATACTAACTTTTTCAGTGTACAAAAGATATTAACCATACATTTGCTCATTTTAGATAAATGTGAATATTTATTATTAATGAATCAAAAATTTAAGTGAATCAAAAATTTAGGTAATTCAAAAATTTAAGTAATTCCAGGTATTATAATTTAGAACTTTTAAGTATTTTAATTTGGCATTCTCCACCTGCTGATATGGGTAACAGTTGTATATAAACAGATGTATTTTCAACAAATTACATTTTCATTGAGCAATGAGAATTTGCTAATATGTACTGGGTTTATATGGCCAGGTTTTAGTAGTGGTGGGCCACAGGTGTGGTTTCTGTGAGAAGCTTCCAGAAACTTCCTGTGTGTCTGACAGAGCCAGTGCCAACTGGCTCCGAGATAGACTCGCCACTGGCCACAGCCAAGCCCATCAGCAACTCTTCATTACCCATCCCTGCTTTGACTGGTAATAAATTAAACTGATTCTCCTAAGCTGAGCCTGTTTTTCCTGTGACAGTAATTGGTGAATGATTGCTCCCTGACCTTTCTCCATGAGCCTTGCATTCTATTTTCTCACCTCCGTCCAGCTGAGGAGGGTACAGGGTCAACCCACCGCATAAACTAACTTCAGCCAGCGAATTTTCTGTGTAAGCATCCAAAGTGATCTTAGAATTAAAAGACAATAATGGAAGCTCGTTTGAGTTGGAAAAAAAAATAATTGTGTTTGATTTTTGTGGGAGGGTGTTGTGTGGAGATATTTTAGTGGTTTTGGAGACTTGTTTGGTTTTGTTTCATTTGGGTTTTTCGGGTTTATTTTTTTGTTGTTGTGTTTGTTTGTTTTTAAAAAGACTTCTGCATACTTCTTAGTCTGTATTCCAGCATAGATAGCAAGCAAACACAGATAACTTCTGTGTTCTGAACCATAAGACAGTGGGGAATGTTTTGTATTCTTGTAATTGGTTTTCTTTGTTTGTTTACATTTTTTGGATATGTGTATCTGAGTTACCACTTCACTACCTGCTTGTTATGAAAGTATTATTTTGTCATACTTTTAAGCTAGAAGTTATTTCAGTTACTAGAACTCACATCAATATGTGAGTTCTGCATTAGTGTACTGGTTACAACAGACAAATAGACAGAAATTTGGTATTTTTGTCACACATAAATGGAAAGAGTTCAAAATACACATGCTTCCTAATAAAACTGTGACCATGTCAGTATGATAGCATGCTTTGCTTTCAACTGACCTGCTGTTTTCAGTAGTTGGGGAAAATGATCCTTTAATATAATTTGTTTTTTTTTTTTAATAAATAATTGAATGATGGGGTAAAATCTCATGTTACTGTCATTTTAGTTTCCTCTTCAGTTTGAGAATATTTATGATTTGTAATGATATGATCTCTGTTTCATAATGAAAGCTGTTGATCTGCCTCAAAAACTGGAAGAGTGCAGACTCTGCACTCTTTTAACTGGTTTGTTAAATGCTGTTCTGCCACAGACAACTATCACAATTGGCTTTAATATGTAGCCCTTTTTTCTGTCCTTTCTTGTAAAGTATTTGATGAATCAATTTTTTCATGTTTTCTTCAAGAAACGTTTAACCTGAGATTCAGCCTGTCTTTCTTGGTCTGCTGTAAGGCATTGGTTAATAGCCTGGACCTACCTCTTGCCCCGCTGGTAATTCAGGCTATGAGAAGCCATGAGAAAGCTTTCAAAAGATGAGATGAAATCTGGGAGGTGTTTCAGGAGAGGGCACTCCAGGGGCTTTGTTCTTAAGGAAGATGCCTGTGGGATCTAGATTTTGCTATAGTAGAGCACAGGGCATATTCCTGAGAAGCTGCTTTAATCTGACATTAAATGACAGTTTTTCATGTTCAAAGTACAGTTCTTTAAAATTTGTGGAAGTCTGAACTCCTTCAAATGCTCCATAAAGCATGTCCTTACAAAAACGGTTGTGTTTTGGTTTTTTTATATACCCTGTGTGAGAATAGCATGCTATTTGGTTCATTCCTGACTTGTGATATATAGACTTCATGCCTTGGCTCCTTCCAGCTGTTCCATCTGTATGCAGGCTGGCTGACTGGACTCCAGGGGAAGAGGCACCCGAGCAGGGTGGCCAGGAGCCCTCATGGGGTGGGGAGCCGGGCTGCCAGAGCAACACAAACTACATCTGGAGGAGGGGCTGGAGTCTGCTTGTAGCTGATGCCAAGTGTTTCTTACATGGACTTGCTTCTATTCTTTCAAATTTGTTTCCCTTTCATTATGATGATCTCATTCAGGTGAAATGAATCTTGTGTGCACACAAGATTCATTTCCAGTTGTGGGGTTTTGGAGGGAAATTGAGTGAAAGGGGGTGCAAATTTAGATACTCCAGGCCTGCCATGTGGATTTGCCTGACTTTTCCCCTCTGGTCTCAGTGGGTTCAGCCTCTCTCAAGGTTAGAGTGTAGTTATACCTATCCTTGAATTTCCTGTGCTGTGAGCAACAGATAACCAGCACTCTTCCAGTGGCAGCTTTCCAGTAGTACCGTGAAAGAAAAATTCCTTCAGGGTGAAAACTCTTCTCTAATGGTTGCCATGGAAACAGAGAACTGCATGATTATATGGATGAATATCTCAGCTACATGTAAATGTTTTGCAACCTTCTCTGCCTTAACATTTAGGAGAAACATTGATTCTCTAGCCATTAGTGCTTTCAGCTCCATTATAGCTTAGATTTGGGCCAAGCCTTTAATGCAGAAAAATAGCTATTTATTTAAATAAATGGTTTGATTTCAGTCTTGCTGGCTGTTCATGAATTTAGTAGGCATTGTTTTTCTGTTGTTTTTGCATAAGGTGCATTTTGTAGTTTAATTTAGTATAATCAGTGCTTCAAATACTGTACTAATATCCAGGGGATATCACTACTTTTTTCCCTGTCATTGCCCCTGTGACATTTCTGGTAAAAAAGATTCCTCAAGAATATTCCAGAGGATCTGTAAGACAGTAGTTACAGTCAAATTGATCATAATTGCCTCAATATGCTGCTTGTTATTATTGGAGGCAACTTATTCCAGTGCATTCTGGTCAGGTAGATGAGTCACCATGCAGTGCTGGAATGTCACATTCCTCTACCCAAGAGAGAATTAAACTTTTTTATTTTAAATGTCTTGTTAAGCTTGACTTAATGTCAACTGGCTTATCTTCAATAAAAGTAAGTATTGCACCAAATTTAATTTTTTAAAATTGTTGTATAACTTCATGACCACTAGCAGCTTAATTATTGATCTTTTAAATGTCTTTATTACTGCAGAGTCACTAACATGAAATGTAACCTTCTAAAGATAATTTTAGTCTGGTCAATTTCTGAGTGGAACACGATTTTAACCATATATTTTTATTTCATTCTGATGGAGAAATTTTCACTTTGTTAAATAGCAGTGTAAAGGTACTCTTATGCTGCAAGAAAAAAAATCATAAAAAGATCACCTCTATTCTTATTTGTCGTATCTGAGTTTTGCTTTATAATTGGATTTATTTATTTAAGTGCTGTCTGGATTTACACTGAAGATTGCAGTGTTTCCGTTGTCCATGCCAGCTCTTGGCCTGTGCACCCTTCTCCAACAAGAGCCTAGTGAGTGAGTCTTCATGGTTTGGTGCATAAATTGGGTTAAAGTTGATAGAAATTACTTCAAGAATCATACCAAGATACTAACTTATTTTGCTTTGCTGGTAACTGAAAACATATCTTAAGTCCTGTTATACTTATTAGTTCTAATATTCATCCTGGTTTTGGGTTTTATTGTGGAAAGACCAAAAGGACTGTCTTTTGTGTTTGAAGTGACATCTTGTAATTAAAAATTTATTCTCTTGTAAAGATGTGACTGTGGATGGAAGTTAATGTCCACAGAGAAGGTAGTCTGGGCCAGACAACAAGCTCTTTTTTGTTTTGAGAACAATATATATGGTAATGGAGTGTACATAGAACACAGTGAATTCAGTGCGGGGGTCCAGATGTGTAGATAAAGCTATAGATATCTCCATACATCTGGATATGAACTATATAGTTCTTAGTTGACAATGTTCATTATTTGTAATGACCTTGTAGTTAGTAATTCAAATGTTAGCTGCTCTTCCATATGAGCTAAGAATTCATGATGCCACTTGTGCATGTGTATTCATGTATGCATGTTGTGTGAAAAATGCATGCTTATTGCTTCCAGATGCTGTATAGCTTTAAGGCAATCTCAGCACTGTCAGCCAGAGCATCTCCATTTTAGAGTGTGGTGACTCTACTGCTGCAAGGTGGATGCCAAGCAAAGTCAGCGTCTAGGTGCTGAGACCACACTGAGTTAACGTTCAAAATTTTAATGGGCTTTATAGGTAAAGAAGAACATCTTAAATTCTGTGTGGTTAGACTTGCTGCAAATCTGAAATCATGTGTGCAGCTCCTCTAATGTCCACAAAAACATATCCTTTAATTTGACCAATAAGATTAGACAAAAGTCTGAGACCAAAGAAAAATGTGAGTTTTAAAATGGAAGAAAAAGTAAGTTTCACAAGTACTATCTAGACATTTAGACTCAAGGTGCTACCAATGCTCAGTTAGAATCACAAACTGTTAACTGCAGGATTTTTGGAATACTGGTTCTGCCTAATATGTAAATGTGTAGGAGCAATATTCAGTCTTCATACCTCTTGTTGGAAATAATCTTAGGAACACTTCCCTTGTAACTGTACTATGCTAATCAAGAGAGCTATGTTCAGCTGCTTTTCCTGCTAACTTTTTAGAAGGGTTTCTTGCTGGGACATGCAGAAACAATCCTGAGCATAGTTCAGGAGTTAATATGCTCCCAAACCATTTCCCAGGTTTGTGTCTGCTTGGCTTTGTTGTATAAGGTTGCAGTAGTGTGGATATGGCAGTGGAACTCTACGTCAGGTAATATGATTCTGAGCATCTTTAATTTCTAGAGTACACACAGCTGTATAATACAGATTAACTTGAAGAACGTACCAAATTTAAAAATTCTGAGTATTGCGTGCATTGGCCTGATATTAAGCAGAAGTGACATGTATATGAAGGTCTTTCAAATCTGATTTTGTCACTATTTTTTTTTTCCATCCCTCAGAACAATATGTGTAATCTTCTCTTCTTTCACTCTGGAAAACTTCTGTTGGTAACTAGGCTCTGTATTATTCTACAGAAGGTGTTTCTTTGGGTTTGTTATCTTATAAATGCATATGTAATATAATGGGCCATCTGTGATTGCTTCAAGTTAATGGCTGAGACAGAGAAATATTTTCTCTATTTCCAGACAAAATGCCTGAGCCTCGGTAAGTGTGGATTCATCTGTGCCAACCACCTGCTAATCACATTTTTCTTTGGGAGTTTGTTCTGAAGCTGAAGAAAGTTGTAGTGACTCACTGTGGATTGACAGATGACACTAGCAGTTAATCTTTTCCAAGGCAGATCTTCCTGTGAATAGGAGAACTTGTTTTCTGATTCAAGAGGAATAAGTGATTTTGAGAAAAAAAAGTTTGAGTTGTACTTGGCTTCTGACTTAACCACCTCTTTAATTACTCAGTGACACTGCTGAAGTGATTTAGAGGCTCATGGCAAATAATAGTGTGGTATCAAAGCATGCCACAAACTGAAATCCACATCACACAAACAGTCATGCTGACAAATTGAGCTGAGTAGTAGAGTTCCAGTACCAGGGGAACTGCAGTGCATGCAAGGAAACACTTCAAGCATAGTCCTTCATGAGAAAAAAATGTGATTAATTGATTTAAGAGACCCCATCCAAGGAAAACAGGGGAGCACAGTAGATCTAACTATACTGATCATGTCACTTTCTGTATTTAGATTCAATGTGTTTGTTGGCCAAGCATACATTACAAGTCTGCACTTGTAATGAAGGCAAAATGCCACATCCCCAGCTATGAGGAAAAAGGAATGGCCACCTTCTGATCTGCATGGACCACATCTCTACTTTCAGCACAGTCTCAGAGACTGCATCAAGCATCCTTAATATTTTTCAGCTCAAGTGGAATATAATTCACTGACCACATGCTGGTTGTAAGATTTGTTTGTGGATAAAATAGGGTTGCTCTTAGTTGTTTAATTCCACTTCAATTTCTTGTTCTTCCCTCCATGCCCCCACTGCCTCCTCCCCCACTTCCCTCAGTTCTCTAATTCAGTAATTCAGTTATTTATTTCAGGGTCTTTTATTAATTCTGCTTACAAAGTATGGCTCCTAGAGAGCTACAGGTGGTGATCCTTTTGATTTAGAAAGTTGTCATCCTTGTTTTGGGAAAAAACTTCAATACAAACTAAATCCCATGGAAACTCAGGACAATATAGGTGCATAACAGCAGGTGCCTTTTCCACTGTCAGAAACATTACTGTTAGCAGTCATAAACCTGCATGACTTAAGTTTAAATTCACTTAATTCAGTTAATTGCTAAGGAGACAGTCTAGGAGAATGAGGCTCAAGAATAGCTGCAAAATGTACCTGTGCTTCTGAAAAAATTCTTGAGCAATTAATCAAAAATTTCTTCCATGCTACCACATTGATGTAACTGCCAACAATGGCACCTAGATAGTGTAAGTATGCTGCAATTATAATTTTACACAGATCACATAAGTAGTTTTAGAAATGGTATCATAAATTAAAACATTAGTTTGTTATGAAAGGATGTCTTTTATCCAAAGCAGATTGGAACTGTTTTTGCCATGAACTAACACTTCTGTTTTGTCTTAATCTACAGGTTAGTAACTGCAGTAACTTGGACAGGGCCACACAGAGGTCTTGGTGGCATACTCTAGTATTAAGGAGGAGATGAGTACTGTTAAGTTGGCACAATTTTACCTAAGAAAAATTATAGGGAAGCTACAAATGAACATTTTCAGATAACAGAGTTCCAGGGTTTTTCATTAGTTCATGCAAGCCTCACCCACTAACAGACAGCTCTCCTTTGTGTATTTGTGGAGTGATTTTATTCTTTTTTCCTGTTCAATTCAGGGTGAATAATTCCCATATCCCATTAAAACGTTCACCTCTGTTGTTAATCGTACAAATTAGATGTTCGTTTTAAAGCAGTGTCAGCATACAAGTAGCATAAAGTAGGTCACACTACTTTTTACACTTTTTTAGGATGAAGTGATATTCTAAAGGAATGACCTTGAAGCATATGTTTGAGCAAAAACTACTCAGAAAGGCCTAATGTAACTGGTACTAAAAAAAAAAAATGCATTTTTGGTATTGGGAAAATTTTTCCAGAATGTAACATTTATTTTAAGTGAAAACACTGTCATTTAAAACAGGTGAAAGACTAGGTGTGCTCATGGAGAATCCCTCAAGGTCCTTAAAATAAGCCATTTGCTCACAACAGATAGTGTATGAAGAAAGAAAAAGGGTGGGAACGGCAAAGAGGATAAAAAACAACACAGGCAGCAATGATGGATGCTCTTAGTGTATTAGTTCCTGTTAATTTCATCACCAGTTGTAGTAGATACCCTGCTTTATTGTTGAAGTGTCAATATTTGATTATTTTGTGAACTGGTTGATGTTTATTGCGCCTTCTGAATTGTGAAGAGGCGTCATAAAAAGCTTTAGCCTTGCTATGCATTTAATTTGTGTACCATTTATTGATGTTCCTGCAGAACTAAATGTTGTAGTAAAGTGGAACATTAGATTACCTAATTAAGTATTTCAGAGGGATATGTGCTAAAAATAAAATTTTTAAGTGGTAGCAGTTTGCTTTTCTTAGTAATTCTAAATGTGTAAAATATAGAAGACAACTTCAAGCCTACACTTGAATAGGATATATTTTAGTAGAGTTACTTACAGTCTGCATCATCAGGGAAACTCTCACAAGCCCAATAATGACTGAACCACTTAACAATCTCCCAGCACTTTAATTGTCTTTACTGTCAGGGGAGTACTGGTTGACCCCTCCAGAGATATGATTTTCCAGTGTGTTGCATGGAGCAGTCATGGCACAGCATGGCTCTCAGAGAACTCTGTGACATTTGTTTGCCAGCAGTGATAAAACTGTCCATTGTAGTTTTGCTGACAATCAGCAGCGTGATTATGGATTTATCTGGTACTGTAGAAATATGTGGCACATTGACAGCTGCAAAAGTGATTTGATTTTGGTTCCATACAAGTATACAGCTTAGTGCTTAGTAATAAAGCAACATTTATAAAGTAAGTATTATGAGGACTTAATGTCCCTACAAAAGTGTAGTTCATGTTTCTTGGAAATGAATGATGAAGGAGGAATTCTATCATCTGAGAAAAAACATTAGAAAATTATAAGATACAGGTAGATAAATATGACTAATGCTTTTCTTGATTAAATACAATTTGAAGTTTGCTAATCCTGTGAAAATGCAGTTGTTTCCTCCAACTAAATAAAGCTTCATTAATTGCTTTAATACTCCATAAACCTATTAAATAAAAGAGCCTTAGGATTTCCTTAACAGAGAGGAAATACGATGTGTTGTGTGTTGAAATGTTACTATTTAAAAGAAGTAATCATAAAGTTATTGTGAAACATAAGTAATTGAATCAGCACTGTTAAACACGAAGAGTGTGTGTGCATGTATGGGATTATGTTCATGTGAACATGTGAAATCATGAATTAGAAAAAGGAGACCTTTTAGCTCCACAGAATCACAGAATATTCTTATTTGGAAGGGAACCACAAGAATCATCGAGTCCAGCTCTCTCTACAACTATGTGAAAGCCTATATAGCCATATGAGAAGTCTCCAAATTCATTTAGCAATCATATGAAATAATAAATGCTAATTTTATTAAGAAATTATGTTAGTGCTTTGTTTAGTTCTTGCACATACATTCCAAAGCAAAAGAAATTTTTTTCACTACTGTGAAAGATCTGAAGGCATATAGCTCATACAAAAATACCTTATGGTCTAGCAAAAACACCTTGCAGTGACTGACTTAAGCTCAATTTACTTGGTTTATAAAAAGGAGTTCAGAGTTGACTTGATCAAAGATTGTGAGTACCTGCACTGGAAGAGAAAGCTACTGTTAGAGAGCCTTTTAATTTGACAAAGTGCAGCAGGGCTGAAAAGCTGGAATTTGAAAATGCAAGAAACACCAGTAAAGTACAGTAAAATGTATTTTTTTTAAGAGAAGGGTTATTTACTCTTAGATTAACCTTACCAAAGATGGACTATTTAATAAAGGCTGTGTGTTAGTGTTTTCAGAAGTTATGAGACCTTGATGCAAGAATTACTGATGATGGTTGGTGGTATGCATTATACATGCATACACTAAACTGTTACTGTGGCTATTTTGGTCATAGAGTCTTTCTTGAGTGCATGTCCTAGTGGTCCTGTCACTGCTCAGTTTTGCTGTTATAGAAAAAGATTTAATGTAATCTATGGAATTAATCTATACTATATGAAACCTAATACCTAACAGCTTAGATTTTTTTTAAGCGACGTATTTTCAAATCCATTATAATGTTGTCTTACTTTACAACATTTTCGTTGTTTATTTATCATAGAGTGATCTGATTAGTTTCTTTCCATATAAAATTGCCATGGAGTGTAATAAATGTTGGCAAAAGCTCTAGGATCCTTAGAGGATAGAGACTAGAGAAATATAGAGATGAAGAGTAAGATAGAGGTACAGCTCAAAAGTCATATGGAGAGAGACTTTTCATCCAAGATTGTTCAGGAAACCACTTCATTAAAACAATTTCCCATTTTTCTTTCTATTGGCCATTGTCCAGTAGTTAAACAAACAGTGACAGTATGCAACATCCTCCGCATAGTACAATTCGTGTGACACAGCAAATACCAGAATAAAAGTAGATTCTTTCAGAGTAGCCAGACAAAGCCTTTAACTCGTATTATTTAGTGGTGGTCTTGGTGTGATGTTAACAATGAGTTGTAGCAGCTCATGAGAAGTTTTCAAAATAGAATCAGGTGAATTCATGAATTTCACCCAAGTTCTTGGAAGAACATTAGAGTTCTTTAGACTTCAACCACCTAATTCACCTTAGTAATCTAATAAGCAAGGAAAAGCTTTAGTCCTGTAAAAATTACTAATCTACATGAATCCCAGTCAAGTTACTCTTATGTTCCAGTTATGAGTTGACTGAATAAAAATGCCTTCTCCAGTGATTATTTATCTCCTGCTTTCCATGCTGATTAAATATTTTCATATGCTTGATTGCTTGAGAGCTGCAGTCAAGTACCTTCAGATCTGTATTCCCTTTCCTTTTAGATATACTCTTATTCATTAAATTCGATCTCTTGCGAGTAATATTCCATAAACAGGTTGGAAACAAATTTTGTTAACTCTTGGAAATGTTATGAAGTATTTTTACCCCATCTAACTGGGGAAGTGAGAAAAGATTACTTCCGTAGTTATACACAGATTCCTTTCCATAATTAGTTCCCTTAGATGACTTTATCTTCCTCTTAAAGGCAAAAGAGTGGTGTCAGCTAAGTCCAAAATCCAAAAAATTTTCTTCTCTGTAGAAGCTGAGAAAATCTGGACAGTGTCCACAGTATGGAGCCGTTGCTGCTGTCTTTCCCTTGTTTGTGGCAGCCCTGCTCCTTTGCAGTTCTGTGCTCAGGCCTTGGGAAGTGTGGGGAAGTCTGGGATGTTTTCATGATCCCTCAGAATGCTTCCTTAAATATTTTGCTGATACTCATCTGACCCAGTTGAGGCATCTAACAGGTAGATATTTATGTCTGAGTTAATCACTCAGGAGGAGTAGACATATTTCCATAATGATTCACTTAACCCTGTTTTCTCTGAAGTGAATGTAAGTGCCTGAGACCCATGTATTTAAAAAAAAAAATGAAAGACTAGGTCAGAGGAATTCAAACCTTTTTTTTCACCATTATGTTTTGAAATAATCTTTCTCAAACGCCTCACTCATGATGAATGGGAGAGGGACTATGCCAGAGTGTGATTAGGGCAAGAAACTGAGTAGGAAGCACCCTTTCTCTGGAACAGGGGTTCTAAAGGAAATAAGTTGGTGATAGGAGGTGATAAATGTGCTTTAATAGTCCAATGCATTTCTTAAACCATTCAGCTTATTCAGAGAGTTTATTAGGCTGAAAGTATGCAGAAAGTCCTGTGGAGTGACAGTTCTGCAATGCTAAGTGAGGCCTGAAGCAGGTGTGCCTGGAAAGCTGAAAACACACTTTTGCTGATGTTTGGGTGCATCTATACATATCTGAAAGATCCTTCCATAATTGTGCCCATCTTGGAGGAACTTTTAGATGGATTTGGTTGTGCTCTTAATTCTGAAGTGGAATGTAGTAGATTTTCACTAAAAAAAGAATTGCTCCGTTTTTCCCCCATCTCACTAAAAAAACCCCGACCAACCAACCAAGCGCTTTATTTTTTTTTCAATGCCTGCTGCAGTACAATGAAATTTACAACTGTAAGTACATGAAAAGGAAATAGAAAAATGTTTAATACATTTTTCTGAACATTCAGGAACTATTCAATATTAATGTTCATTAAATTAAGAGCAGATATTAATATTGTGGCTATTTGAAAAAATGTTTCTGAAGTGGTGTGCTGAAAGTAAACACAAATGGACTAGACATTTGTGCATACCAGTCTTTTTTGCAACCAGATCTGTTTCAGCATTAAAATTTTAATGTAGGCTGTCTTTTTTGTTCTCCCCCAGTCAAAACTATGTTAATTCTTTTGAAAATAATAAAATTCAATTCCTAGGGCACAGACAGGATGCGAAATGTTCTGCAGGTAAAACGCAGGTCTGAGTATTAGATGCGCACTCTTTATGTTTAAACATTTAAAACAGTTTCTATTCTGAATAATGAATCTGAGGCTAATTTTATAACAGTGAGGCATAAAAACCAAAGATCATATCCTCAAACGTCTTCAGTTTTTATTTGACACAAAACAATATGCTGGCAGAAATATTTTTAGAAATTGCTGAGAGCATAAGAGACAGAAAAAGATCTCTGAAGAGATTATATTTCCCACTCCCTGTTTTATTATTATTAATGTCAGTCCTCTTTTAGGGCAGCTTACTTACTTGATAGCATTACAGAATATATATCAATCTGTGTAGCCTGATACTACTTTTTGATAAACTCTCAAGACTTTTAATCTAGATCAGCAGGTAAATGGCAAACCTGGGTTCACCTTTAATCACACACAAGAATGATCTTAGCAGGTCAATTGTAGAGCTCTTTCTGTAGGCAGCGGTGTAACTATCTCATGTTCCACACTCCGAAGGCTGGAGTAGGAGAGCTTCATTGGGATTCTCTCTTCTGCTTCTGGATGTGTGAAGGACAGCTTTCACCAGACCACTGAAGTACTTTGACTTCCAAAATAAAGAGCTGAGCTACGGATGGTTATGCTTGCTTTGTAGGTGAGCATTGGAAATTATGAAGTAGGAGAGTGATTTCATATTTTGATACTGTGATGTCATAAATCAGCTTCTGCTGATATTTTAATTTCAAATTTTAAAGTGATTTTCCAATTAAAATCCAGTGTTTAAACTTACTTCCTGAAGTACGTAACCTCATAATGGTCTGAGTGTGCAGTCAGTTTTCCTATTTCCTAAACAGATATTATTATAAAAGTCAAGTAAATGTGTAATTCTATTTTAAACCTTTCAAAGCAAGTTCATTATCATTCTGTGAATTCAGAACAATGAAGTAGTTTGAACTTCATTTTTTTTTGATATTAAGTCCCTAAATGAGAAACTCTAGTCTTTGAAGCCTGTGTTCAGATAAATTCCGTGAAGAGTTTCCTACTTGCACATTCCTTTATGTCAGTTTTCCACATTGAATCTTCTTTGATAATTGCTTCAGAATGAGAACAAAGATACCACTATGTTCATGTTAGTCACATGTTTGTAAATGATGAGCTGCCGGTGCCAGTGATGGCTTTGTTCTGTGTTGATGAGGCCGTGTGGCCGTGCTGTGCGGCTTGTCCTGAATGTGCTTCACTGGTTCAGAGCAACGCGGTGCGACGGGGAGGCTCCTGCCCGCACAGCCAACCTCCTGCATGGACAGAGCTCTGCAGGAAAATGCAACTTCTGCTCCTTAAGCTTGAGCATGCTAAATGTTTGATTTTTGGCCTGCTTTGCGTGGTGTTTGCAATCACCTTGCTGGGCTATTTCAGGACTATTCACCAACTCAGTTTGGGAGATCTGGGCGTTGGGAGTCTGGAATGTTCTTCCAACACAATATGCAGCCTCGCTGCTGTCCATCTCTTCTCACTGCCTTTCCTTCTCTGCTTTTCGACTGAAGATTTCACTTAATGCAAAAGGACATATGACTAGTGGTGTTACCAGTAAGGAGTACTTCCACTCTACCAGTCTTTGCTGGCTGGCTTTCTTTTACATTGTGTGGTTATTGAGGTTTAAAATGTGATTCGACTGAGAAAGATGATGGGAATTTTTTCTGTATGACCTGGTAAAACATTTCCTTACTGCTTTTCTCTGTGTATAAATGACTGCTGTACTTGTACTGGTTACCATTTTGGATGTACTCCATTTTTTTTTTAAATTTCACATATAAGATGAACAGAGAACATCTGCATGATAAATTCTTTTAGTAATTTTTCATATAGCACAAAAGTTTTCATGTGAGAAGTTTGAACTATTTATTTGTGGAATACTTTGCAATTGTACTGAGAATGCAGTAATGTACGTACTTAAGCATGCTTGCATAGTACAAAAAATACTGTGTGCATAAAAATACTACTTTATTAGAAATGCTTTGTCAGCAAATTAATTGGCATTTTAGAGGAAAAATTTAAGAAGAAATAGCTATGAAACTGAGTCTTTTCAGAGCTCTTGCAGTCTGCATTTTATCTGGGTGTTTTTATGTGATTTTATTAGCAAGTAAATTCTAGTCTTACAGCGTTGATGATCCAGAGTTTCAGGACAATGAAGAACCACTTTTAAAATAAAGACAGTTAATTCACAGAATTTAAAGTTCTTTGAAATTTCAGTTGAATTTTTATTGATATAGAGTAGTGTTTTGCTATGAAAAGAGGAAAGTTAAAATGTTATTTTTATGAAAGTTTTTTCTATTTTTTTCCTTACTGTGCTTTTTGGAGTTTTTCTCTTGAAATCTGAAATAAAATAAGTCAAATAGCAATGGTTGAGGGTTTATTTGGCTATGAAAGTAAATATTATGTGGTATCTGTTAAAACTTCTAGAGTAGGAATTCTAAAAAAAAAATTAATGTGCAATGCTGCAAGAAGTTGCTTATAACAGAGTAATACATTTTTCCTCATCAGCAGTTTCTTGTGTAGAAGGAACAAAAGGCTCCCATTTTACTAAGATAAGTGTCAGTTACTTCAGATTAAATATTATGTACAAATGTACATAATAAAGACATAAAACTCTGTTAGCATTTCTGTTTACTAACAGAAGCTAAAACACTGTGCTAACAATTAGAGCATTTGGTTTTGCTCTTTTTGCTCATGAGCTGCTATGATCTACTTTTGCTCATATAATCAAAATTAATGGTAGAATAATGTTCTCTTTGATACATGTTGTCTTTGCTCAAAGAATTTATTAGGTAGCTTCAATTCAGTTTGTGCTCTGAAGTGATAATGTCATTACTTTATGTTTAATAAGGCTGTTGGGTTTTATATAGGACTAATTACTGTCTAAAACCAGCATAGTATAATTTTAAAATATGGCATCACCACGTATGAAGTCATAATAAATTGAAAAATAAATGGTTCAAAAAAAAATTAACCCTGGTTATATTTAGTATGTGCCTCAGTGGTTGGTAAGGGACATGAAAAGGATGCAAACTTTCCCAAACTGCATTCACTGTCTTTTTCAGTGGCATGCACAGTATGCACATTACTGGAAGAAATAATTCATATTTTTCTTACCTCTTCTGGAATTAAGTGCTAAAACTTACCATTTTACTAATTAAACTTCCAGCTGGTGGTTAGGGAAACATACTCGGTTGCTATTTTTAAAGTATGACAGTTGCTGCAGAGATTGTGTACCCAATCATATTGAAACATCCTTGTAATTAATCAATTCTTATGAAAACTAATCAATTTTAATATATATGATCAATTGAATGAGTTTTAAATATTACTAAATGAACCAAACAAATTACTATTTTTTTAGTGGTACAGGAGCTTTGTACAATGATTTTTCTCCCCAGCAAATAGATTATGTACAACCAAATTCATTACTACACATTTGCCCATTCACATGGTGGCATGAAAAACAGCCTAGTCTGTGAATTTAAGGAAACTATTAAGGGGAGCTTCAGAATGAAATTGAGAAAATTAAATTCATTAAATTTACTAAATTCACTCAATTAGTGAATTTTTAAATTCACTAATGGGGATAAAAGGTAGCATCTTCTCTGTGGGATGATCAACCCTGCATGTATGATTGCTTGCTAAGACAGGAGATGTGGGTGTGATGAGTCTGCTGCCTGGGCATTCCTGGTTACCTCTTGGCACTCTGGAGTAGGGTGAATATAGTCTTTAATTGTTGATGCAGAAAGGTAACAAATCCTTTTATGTATTTGAATAGATAAACTCAGGCACTAACAATGGAATGTGGCATGGGGTTTATGGGGGGCAGGGCTGACACATGACTTTTTTGGTCACTGAAATTAAGGTCCTTAGTTGTGTTTCTGTGTGAATGGAATTGAGAGTGTGGTGAGGAAACTACATTCATGGGAAGAGGGGAAGTTGTTTTCTTTGGTCTCTCACCTGGGAAGCCTTCGACTCAAGCAGAGATAAAAAAGGCAGTTTTACGTACAGTAACTGGAGAAGCCGGAGGTTTGTGCCAGTGGCAACGTACATGCTTGTTTCATTGAGCTTTCTCAGCAGGCTGAGGAAACTACCCTGTGTTTTACTGCTTCCTGTCGCTTGCTAAAGGGTCGGAATACTGAGACTAGAGTATCTTCTTTTGGATCTCCTTTGAAGAGAGAACAGTTCCTCGAAGAAATTATCTTGTTGTCTAGTGTATTATGTAGAATACCATTCCCCCACTGGTACTTATTCTGTAGGCACTCAGTATTTTAAAATGTGAACTAGGTGTGTAACTGATGCCATTACGCTTGGTAAGCAGCTGAAGCTAGATCTGCAAAGCTGCCTTGACAGGTGTTCTGCAATATTGATTCCATTGCTGATTTTGTAATTCCTTCTGTTTTCCTGCTTCTTGAAGTGTTTATTGTGCACATCCAGTGAAGTGTTTATCATCCCTTCCCCCATTTTACTCCTTGGAGTGTGTGGACTTTGGATGGAGCTGTGTTTCCCAAATTTTAAATACTAGCAATGGAGTCTACCTGAAGTGTTCAGAGGGAGTCAGCTACATCTGCCACTTACAGCTGGCATCTCATTTTGGCAATGGCCAAATTGTTGGAGATGAGCTCATTTGCAGAGTTTAGAGTACTCTTGTTCTGACTGTGTCTTCTTGTGCCTGTATTCCCAGGTGGTCCTGCTAGCCCCTGTGGGTTGTGCCCGGGCCATGCTCCACTGCTGGTGCTCTGGTCTGCTGTGAGTTTACTAGGTGCAGTCAGGAGGTCTTGCTTTGTGTGTAGTCCTCTGTCTTCCTGGGACTAGGTTTATTCAGTTTTGGCTGGAAATTGTCCCAGGATTTGTCACAAAAACTTCCTTATCTGAAACAAGTTGATAGCTGAATACTGTGTCCTCCATCTGAAGAGCTGCTCTGTAGGGTCTAGCTGCCTACGCCTGAGCTACATTTCTACCCTGTGTATGTTTGGATTGGTTTTTATTTTCCAGGTCATGCACCACCTTCCAGCTGGTGTCCTGTTCTTCTACATCTGGCTAACTACTTCTCCCAAAAAATAGAGATGTAGGGTTTTTACTGCCTTGAAGAAATTGCAGTTTTACAGCTCCTTCATAGCATTGCTTGACCGGCTGCCAGCTTCCCCTGTCACCTCTCCTTTCTCCACCCCCCATGAAGTGTCAGCACTTGGGATGCTGGTAGAAGCCCTGTCTCAGAGCAAGAACAGGAATTGCGCTTCCAGCTGTTTAACACATATGTGGGATGTTGCCAGTTCCTGTTCAGCTGTACATTGTGAGTAATCTTACTGTTGCCACCTTTCATATCTGCTGGGCTACTGTTAGTCCTGTGCCACTTGTTGTTTGGACCACTAGTTATAACTTGTGCTGCTATTCACAAGCACTTCAGATTTTGTAATTTCCTTAGCTTATAATTAAATATTTAAAATCATACATTTATTTCTGAAACTAGAGAGACAACCTTGCAGGATTTTGTTACACCTGTTGTAGCTGATAGATTGTAACTGTATAAGGCTGTATATTCACTGGGACAATTTCTTCAGTGACCCAAACTCCTTTCCATTCTGCAGTGGCATTTTAGTCCATTCACCTGCTTAAAGCTCCAAGATCTAGCTTCCCGTATCTCATACTGCTGATTCCTGTATCTGATATTGATGCTTTTTAGAGCATCAATTGGTTGTTTCTAGAACTGTAAAGCTGAGATAATTTTCTTTTGTCTGTGAAATAGCGATAAAGAGTATAATTATTTATAGATCACTGATCACAATAAAATAAAATAATGGGATTTAGCTGAGTATAATTTTGGCATCAGATATAATTCCAAATATAATTAATATNCATCAGAAAAGTTAATTATTAGAAATCACCAAGGAGAATTTTCTACTCATAAGTGGAAACTACTGCTCCGTGAATTCTCTGCTTGCGCAGGCAGAAAGAATTTCTGCTCCAAAAACACTGAGAAAACAATGGCATTCTTTGTACTGTGAGAAGCAGTTTTCTTTATTCTTCTATAAATCTGCTCTGCCATCAATAGAGAAGGTCTGGCATCCTCCTTGGCTTGAGCTGGATCTTCTTGTCCTCTGGCTTATATTGGTGTTAATACTTGGAAGCCCTCAAAATGGTCTGGATCGTTGAACTGTTGCAATTAAAAAGAGAAATGATTTAGAAAAATCCCATGGTGCTGTTGACAACCAGTGACTGATCTAGACATTTAAGCAAATCTTAGTCATCAGAAGTGTGTGTCCAGTTAAACTACTGTTCTGTGCTTTCTCTGTAGTCTGCAGTGAGAAGGAGGCTCCCCCAAAGGAGAGCCCTTCCTCCAGATGTTCAGTAGTGCAGATGACTAACTTGGATGATGAAGCAGACGTCTTTTTTAGCTTTTTTAGGCAGCAGCATTTAGATGAGAGCCTTGCTTTGTACTCAGACTGTCAGCCCTGAACTTTACACAGTTTTAATGCTTTATTTTCTTGAGTAATTCTCATTTTAATGTTACAAATCTGTAACTTGTTCAGCTGATCAGCAAGTGACAGAAAAAAGAAATTTGTTAACAATTTGTGAGAAATAGTTTAGAGGTGAAGTTCTGCATATTGATCTATCACTTTCTTACACAGTTTCATAAAAGCAGTGCCATTTTCTATCACTGAATACAACCATCTACTAACTGAGCTAATTAAAATTAATATTCTATTAGTGACTCCCTGGCTTTCATTACTAGATACTTACATATCATATTTTGAGAAAAAATTAATGCGGTGAAGTAGGCATTCTGCTGTTTCAGTCCCCAAGTACACAATCAGAGTAATTTATGAAGTGGGTATTAATAGTATTAATAATTCATACATTGTATTAATATTAAAAAATTAATAATACAGAGTATTTATAATTAATACATTGGTATTATTCCTGCATTCCTGCTCTGGAATTTTTGTGCAGGTCATCATTTGTCAGCATCATTTGGACAGCATTGCATATAATGTCCGGAGTAGAGAAAGTTATTATTTTATAGTTGAATAAGAACATATTTTGTCCAGATTTATTTGATACATAATAACTTGTCTAAAGAAATTTGACAAGTTCAGGGAAGATGCAGGTAGCCATAAAACAATTATTTTATTATTTGAATTCCTATCTGATTCGTTGTTCAAGTTTCTTGCATTTATATTCTGAAATACAGTAATTTTACCTTAATGGCTTTTGACCATAACTTATTAGTCCATTTTGTACCTGTCATTATTCATAACTCCTAAACACAATTTAAATGAGTTGTTGCATTTTGCAGCTATTTTTGTGCAATAATAAATATTAATCTAGCGGTAAAGAGATGACATAGCCAGAATAAGATGTTTTAGTGTTGATAGTTGCATTCAGAACTTTAAAGGCTTAGCACACTGTTATGAATTGAGTCAAGCACAGGGTACTTACTGCATCTTTATCTGCAAATCCAGGTAATAAATTGGTTAATGCTAATGTTACTTTATTTCTTAACCTTTTAATTTGCTTTAAAAAATAGGAAGAAGAACAGATGTAACTCAGAGCTCCGCCTAATAATGGGCTTGCTGCCCAAATCCCAATCCCTACTTTACTAGGATGTTTCTAATACATTGGGCATTTTCTCTGACTAATAATTCCCCAGGTTCCTACACTGATTTTGTTCCATCTTCAAAAATTCCTATTCTTTACAGCTGATGCATACCTAGCACATGAATCACAGCCTGAAAGTACCGGTCTCTCTCCACTCATTACATAACGAGCCTACACGCCATGGTGGCGTTTGTAACTTGGACCTCTCTGTGAAGTGCTGTAAGGAGATGGGATGAATCTTGATTTAAGTACTGCTTTATCAAAATCCTCTGAAGAGATCAGTGTCCTGCATGTGTTCAAAGAAAGAACATTTCATGCTTTCATGTCAGAGCAGATCTACGGCAAAATGAAGTATGATCTCAGCTGTTGGGCGTTTTTTTGAAAGAAACCTTTTACAGTCAGAGGATGGATTAGGCATCTTTTTCTGGAGAGCACTAACCAAGAACTGGAAGCCCTGACTTCCAGCCCAATGCAGCTGAGGTTTTTCTGCCTCAGATGAGTTCCTTACATGCTATGCCAAATTGTGGGAATGTGCATGTGGGGTGACTCCCAGTTTTGAAGACATGCTACTGTGTCAAAAATAGTCCTTTGAAAAGAATATGTAAGGTTCTCTGTCTTCTCCAGTGATGAATGTCTGCATTTCTTGTCCAGGAATATGCAGTGCTGAAGCATGGCAGCACAAGTGAATTTCCATTCTCTCATGTGTAGTTATCCAAATGTCCATTAGACAGGAAAGCTAATGCTTTTGCCTCACCTCTGCTTACCTCTGCTTCTTAAAACTAGGTCCAAGTAATTTTGGTCTGTTTCTGTACCCCATAGTAAATTTTTTTGCTGCCTCATGCAAAAAAAAAATTTTTCTAGCAGCACAGGGACAGCAGTACTCTCCTGTTATGTGTTTGAAGGTGCTAGTTCACAGCAGAGTCAAGGTCTTTTTGAATAAGAAGAGAAACGGGTGAGTTTTACAGTCACTGAAAGTGTAAGAAAGGGACCTCATAACAGTGTTGCTGTAGTGTTTCCTTGTATAAAACAAGTGAGTAAGAAAGATCACTGTCCATTTTGCCATCCCTTAAGACAGAACCAGTTATCAACTTCTGATATTAAAGAGATGAGAAAGTAAATGAGGAAGAAACAGTGTAAGATGGGTCTTTGTAGACTGATGTCTTTTGTTAGTAATTTCTGAAAAATGTATATGGCTGGAAGGAAAGGGATTGTTTACATGACCCATGTTCCAGTCTGTCGTGTGAATTAACTGGGATGACATTTTAAGATCTTATTCAGGGGATGAAATCTAGTTCTGATCACATGAAAACGCCAAATGGCATTTTCGTCAAGGTGCCTTTGTCTTACTTTACCTGTAGATGAAAACAGGCCTCTCCACTCCACTGCATCTGCCCTTTCTGTTACTGTAAAATTGGCCAAGCCAGAGAGTTTCAGCCAAATGCAGCTCATGGGAGGGTTCAAATGTGTCTCCATGGCTAAGCCCAAAACTGCTGAGGTGCAGGGGAGAAAGCCAGCAGAGCTCCCGGGGTGCTGTTCCACATCATTCTAGAAACATTTAAGCATCCATCTTGATGCAGGCAAAATCTTCTACCTAGAAATCAGTTTTCACCTACCTATTGTGCAGTGTGTCTTGCAGTTTTCTGTTTTTCATGTGCAGAAAAGTTTACTGACTCTCTACTGATGCTTTGAGAGTTGCCCATGAATAATGTAAAAAGAGCATTTAGTAAAAAATCAAAGCCCTTGGTTCAATACCTCTTTAGACCATTTAGGCAAGACAGAGCTAATATAAAGCTGATGTAAAGTTATGAAGATAACAAATGGCAGTAGAAAGGTAGTGCTTTTACCTATTCCTGCTTATAACTGTAATGGAAGAAAACATAATAGGAAACTACAAATCATACAACTAAACATTATGATTAAAAATTGCCACCTTTGAAGTTAATGCACAGTAAAGTGGTGGAATCAAGTGACACAAATACCACTGAGGGAAAAAATAATGAGGGATAAATAATGACAAGTAGTGCTGCCGTGACATTTACGATCATGAGGCCAAAGATAGGGAGGGTGGATTTATTGAAGAACTCTGCCATCAGTTAGCTAGTAATAATCTTGGACTGGAAAGTAGTTCCTGGGAATCAGGAAACAGTTGTCCACTTGAAGGGCTTCAAGAGCTTTATCAACTGGTCATTGTAATACAGATTGTGAACTTGGACCACAGTCCATTCACATATAGTTGTCGTTTGTAGAATGACAGAGCATCAGAATACTTTGGAGAAACACCTTGTAGAAATGTACAGGAGCAGACCTGTACCATATGACATAGCAGGATGCCTCAAGGTAGGGAATTATTGTGGGAAACCACATGTGAAGCATTATATTCTCTCTCTCTGTCAGAGGAGCATTCTGGGGGACAATTACCAGCTGTTGCTGGATGAATTGTTTAAATATTTTTCTAATATCCATAGCAGAACCAAGAGCTGTGTGCCCTGAGAAAAGGATGCCAAGTACAACTGAGCTGTGGAGTTCACCACCTGTATCTGGCTTTTAGAGGGGTTGACAAACTCCTAAACAGTATTATATACCTTATTTCTGAGACTTTAGGAAGAACTGTGTATTTTCTGGGGTTTTATTTAATACATTTAAAAATAATGTGAACTATGCAAGTTTTCCAAGTTCTTTGCTACAGGTAATAAGACTTCATTTTTTTTTTTTTGGAACTGCTGTATCTACACAATATATATTGTTTTCAGTTCTGCCCCTGAAATATGTCTTATGTGAGGCTGGCAACCTGTGTTTTTTTCCTGTCAGATACTTAAATTACTTCACAATTTTAGATATTAAAAACTTGTGCTTTCTAATAGAATTGTCACAGTAGTGTCCTGTTTTAAGATTCAGTTCTCAGGAGGGCTAGGCACTTACTGTAAGTCTAAAAATTCATTAAGAATATGCTCAGGGAAAAAAAAAAAAGTACTAATGAGTTAGATGCATTCATGGTAGTGTAAGCTACTTACCGTACATCACTCTGGTTTTCTGCAGGTAGAAGTTTAGAAATCTCAGGTCATTTCTCCACTTGTACATTTTGTCACCCTAAGAAGGTTTTCATTACTCTTAGTATTTTGATTAATTTGCTGACTTTGGGTCATTCATGCATCTTTGATAGGTTGGGGCTGAGCCTCATTTTTGCATTTGAGTTGTCTTCATGCTTTTGGGTGCTTGATACTTGAATTCTATAAACAACTCCACCCAGTTGACAAGGACAGTAAGTTCACAGCTTCAATGTATGTAGTTTTTGTGTGCAAAACTGTAGCTTAAGTCTCTTTTCTAGGTTTCTTAGGCATTTGCTAGATCTCAGTAACAGGTAATTTTTTAAAAAACATCGGGTTCCTATTTCATTTTTTTTTGCATCTTTTGCCTTATGTAGGTAAATTATGCTGATTTAATAATTTTTTAAAATCTACAGTAAAAACCCTGTAAGGGAAAGTTACTAAATAAGCACTAAATAAAGTCACTTCGTTCAGTGCTAATAGTAAACATTAAGGGTAAGACTGACTGCTTTTTTTAGTTCACCTTTTTGTTAAAACAGATAAAGGTTATTTTCATCTCTAGCATTTGCTGGCTGGTCGCTGTGTTCCATGTCAGAGGGAGCCTTGAATAATCTCTTTGAAGGCAGTATTGAGGCAGAGAATTAGCATTCTCTCCAGCCAGACTCCACTGCACACAGGTTGGTTTCTCATTTGTCATGGCAGTGTTTTCAGTAGGTCAGCTGAAAAACTGTCCTTTTCTCCTTCAGAATGCAAAATGAGCAGGGAATACAGCAAAATGAAATTACAGAAATAAACGTTAGATAATTTATGTCAATTAACCATGAAAGCATTGGCATTTAATCTTACACAAATTTTAATAATTTGCTTGAGCATACAAAAAGCAAACCCGCAGATATTTTGCGCTGGAGTTAGAGTTTGCCTTCTTTTTGTGAACTGTGGAAAACAAGGTTGAGTTCTCTATATGCAGTGAGATTGGGCAGCAAACTAGATGATGAAGTGAAGAGATTTATCACCTCTCTTGACTTTCCCCATCACTCCAAAGTTGCTACTAACACTCAAATTTGGAAACAGGGTGAAATTTGGAAACAGGGAGGTTTGACAGAAATTTAATAGTATCATGAAGAAAACTAAATAATAAAGCTGTAGTAATTCCTGGCACAACAGTAGTTTAAACTTTCATTGCAAAAATTGATTTCACTCTTATATTTTCTATAAAACAGCAATGGGACAATTCTGTGTGGTTTTTTTTTTTTTTGGTAATAAAAACCCCTCAGTAAAATATGGAGAAGGTAGCAAAAATATGTCCCTCTTCTAATATCCTTCTTTAGCCAATCTACACTTAGATTTCAGTTAAAATATGCTGTTTCATTAATTTTGTTAAGAGTATTTTAGTTTGAAAATAAATACTGTACGTGCAGGAAAAAAGTACACAGAAACATAATAACAGATGACCAAGGAAGATCAGATAAAATAAGAAATTAGCAGTATGTTCCAATTCACATAGGAAGAATTCTCTTAAATTTAATTTGTCTTATTAGAAAACTGGTCCTTCCAATATTACCTGTTATTTTAAATAAAATAATTCCTCGCTAGAAATTCAGTAGAGTAACAGTTTTCCATTTTTGTCAGAAAAAAATTCATCTTAGTATAGTCTGTGGCTTGAAGCTGTTCAGACAAAACCAGATCTCTACCACATGCTGGATTTTAATAATATAAATACTTCAGATTTCTAAATTGCATGAATAGAGCAGGCAGTTGTCAGCCTTGAAAATAACTCTTACATTCAGCTGGTGGATAGGAAGATGTTTATTTTGGGTCGTACAATTCCCATAATGGAGAAGAAATTACTGTTTTGCTGTCCTATTTTTATATTGCTGATCAATTCTTTTTGCACAGTAAGGATACAGTTCTGATTCAGATTTACTATAGGATTTGATCAGTCTCTTCAAGACCAAAGAGAAAACTCTTCTACTTTACTATTTCATTCTTGGGAGTCAGCTGCATAGTGTAATATTCTTGCCCTTTATTTAGCCACCGGTTTTGGTTTGGTATCAAAACCAAACAGATGCCCCAGAAGTGTAAGAGTCAGTGTTTGAGACTGGAAATACACCTGGCTGCAAAACACTTGGCCATTGCTGCCAGCTGCATCTGCCCCAGCTGTGATAGCAGCACTGGAAATGGGGGCCTAGAGCTGTTTAAAGGAGAAACTTTAAACTTTGCCTTCTTCCCTGCCTCGTAAGAGAAACAACACTGACTGAGATAGTCCACTTTTATTCAGAAAAATCTGCCTCAGGTAGCAGTAGAATCTGCTGGTGTGGTGCTGCTCTGGAGTAAAACTCAAGCATGCTCTGCTCTCCTTGGCAAGGCTCTGTGTCTGCTTAAGTCTAAGTATTTGCTTGCTTTATTTCTGCTCTCTGGGGAAGTAATCTGCCTCCTGTGTACAAAAGCGTGAAGAATTCATTATTTTGCAATAATAAAATATGTCTGATCCTATGTTTTAAATACAGTGCTCCTAAGATACCAGAGGCTTTGCATTTAGGAACAGTATACTTTAAAGCCTGGCTTCCCCAGGTCATTTCTCAGGTAAGAAGTGCCAGCCCTAGCCATGGGGGAAGCGGGCTCCAAGGCCTGCCATCAGCAGCCTGTTTCGACACTCTTATAGGTACAGCCTGGTAATTCCAGCATCGGTTGCGTGTGACTCAGTTGTCACTAAAGAAATGATTGCACCATGAGTTACAAGGGAAAACCTCCTGAATGAAAAGCTCTTGCTATCTGGAAAAACAGAAATTTCTGGTCATTGTATCTTTTCATCAGAAATTACTAATTACACCTCCGTAATGTCTCCAATGGACAGGTTATTGTGAAGAACTTTTGCACCATATTAATAGTGAAGAGGATTTTTTTTTTCCCCCAAGCTAAGTCACCGAGCTTTATGCTTACAGGTGTTGTCGAGAGTATGTTTGGCTGCAAGTCATGTTTCAGACTCTGGCATTTGTGACTGCTAAGACCGGTAAACAATCAAATACCCCAGCCACAACATAGGGAAGATTGAAACAGGACTGAAAAAAAAGGTGTGAGATAGGAATTCCCAAGGAGCTTAAGGAATTCTTCACTTGTTTTTCTTCTGGCAGCCAATAACCAAATACTACTTTTAAAGCCTCATATAAAAAATATCATCTTCCATTTGTTATATAGACTATGGAAATATCATGTGAATGCTGTGTGAAATTCTAATGCTACAGCACAACATTCACAAGATTCATACAGCTGTCTGGGCTGCTATGTATAATTTGACTAATTTTTCTTCTAATTTCTCGTATTTCTCTTTTTGTTTCATATGTTAAAGCCATGTGAGATAGCATGGTGTCATATATATTTGCAGTCTGCATAGTCCAATTTTTTCTTGCCTATTTTGAATCTTTGTGTGTGTGTGTGTGTTAGCCGTAAAGGACCTAACATCTAGTTGGTTTCAAAGGAAGAGGATAGTTTACAGAAATGCACACCAACATGTTTGTGTGCCCTTTTTTGTTGCTCATGCTTCCAACACATTCTCCAGTGCACTCAGGAAGAGTGAAATACCAAATATAGGCCAAAGTTTCTGTATGGAAAATGTAGCCTGTCTTACAGTGAAAGTCCATTTCATTTTTATGTATGCACTTTTTGCAGTGACAAGGAGCTGAGCATTATTTTCATCATATAATTTTGAATTATTTTATCTCAATGGAGGAAAAAAAAATCTTTTTCATGTTTTCATTCCTGTAGGCTCTGGTGTAGTTGTGCTGTAATAGAATTATCATACAACTGCCAGAACCAGCCCTGCAATTCTCTCTATTGGTGTGTATAATGTATATTTTGTCAGGGCTAATTTGAGCAATATTGTCAATAGTGTGCTATAAAAAAGCTTGTGGTAGCTGAAGCACGGGATAACTGTAGGAGGGCTGGAGTAGCACTTGCTGCTCTAAATAGCAATCAGAAATAGTTCAGAAACCAAAGAATTTGACCCCACTTTGATGTGAAAAGGGAGTGGAGAAAGAAGGACTTTAATCCCTCAAGTGTGATTCAGCATCCCAGTGTCTATGTTTAGCATAATTTGTGACTTGGCACCACATGTGTGTCTCTCTCTGTTGCAGAACTGGCTGGTTGCCAATGTCAGCAGAAGTCAGTGTAATCCTCCCTCTGAGGAGGCACCTGCACTCTGGGGCAGAGGGTCCTGTACAGCTTCTGTTGCACCTCCTGGTGTCATCAGCCCTTCTTCCTCTCCTCATGCTAGAAAGGATTTAGAAATGTGATAACCACCCAGGAGCTTTATAAGCCATTCTTGCCATGTGCTAAGTTAATTTTTATTAGTTAATTTACTGCATAGTCAGGTTTTATTGAATTCTTGAGCTTCTACATGAATAAAAGTCTCTGTGTGAGGGGAGATACTGTGCTGTCAACATCTGCTGGAAGCTGGGATTTGTGATGTATGCCAGAGTCCTGGGAGTTCTTCAACTGGGGATAGTTTGGAAAAGCAGCTGTTGAAAAAAATACTAAATGAAACTTCAGCATTTGTCAACTTTTGTCTGTCAGAATTCAGAGAATGGATAGTGCATTATTATTTAGAACATCGAGAGCTCCTTTTAACAATTACTATTGTTCTGTGCTGACTGTATTCTTGTTACTATTTATTCCCTGCATTCATGGGGTTTTTTGCAAGGTAGTGTGTGGCCTAAAATAGAAAGTTTTTTTTCAGCAATCTGCAAACTGATGAAGCAGTCAAAGAAGATGTACAGCAATCATTTTTGTAGAAAATACTGAAGGAAAATTGCGTTCTCAGTCTCTAGTGACAAGTAAGCATCTGCTTTTTCCTTTGCTTTAAAAGACATTACAAGGTGATAGGAGACATTGCTGCTCCTTTAATAAAAATGCTGTTGAAAAGTACTGGTGAGCTTCCTTCTAGGACCTGCTTTCTCCACTTGGCATTCAGGGATGGTACACCAACCAGTTTATTTCAAAGGCCTGCACAACACAAAACATGCAGCCAAACATACCACAAATTGATAGGAAAGTGGGGATCTGTAGAGTAGAAGTTACAGTTACAGGCAGTTTTTACTGATTTTATATTTGCATTGCTTCTCATAATTTCTGGAAAATATTTAGGGAAAGGTGCAGGGTTAGTAACTGAAAAAAATATAATAGTTTTGTGTCCTTCCATTGGAAGATACAGTAAAAGATTTTTGTTGCCCACAGTGGAAATTTTTTCTCACAAACTAGATAGCAGCAGAAGTAAAACAAAACAAAAAAATATGGAAAGGGTTGTTTTTCCAATAGGTTTTGAGGGTGAAAAATGGAAATAAATACTGAAATATTTCTAACCGAGATTTATCTGCCTTACCTTCTGATTCTCTTTTCACTGAGGAAATGCAGACTGTTAGGCATTTCTTAGATGACCAAGAAATTGCAATTAAAAGGTATGAGAAATAATTTAGCATGTATTGGGGAAGTCCGTAAGACCAGTTTTTACAAATTCCTATAAAACACAGGAGACTTGATATGCAATTTTATGAAGGTTCAAATTGGCAGATAAACTAGTTAAGTACTCTGCATTTAGAGCATCCAAAAAGACACTGCTGTAAAGCTTTATATTATTCCTCAGTGTTCATGGTTGCTTCCAGATGTTTGGTTGGATCTGTCAAAAGTGCAGTACAGTTCAGCTCCCATCTACAGTTATAATCTCAAGGGAGATTTTCAAGACAGTCCTGGCTATAAGCAGTGAGATGAAGGAATAAAAAAAAAATTAAAGAGTGAAGCAACTTTAGAAGAATCTTCAGATATTTTCCTTTATCAATTCCAAATCACTCATGATAAACACCAGAAATTCATTTGGGGTAGAGAGAGTTCTGGGTCAAGAAGCCAAAGGTGATGGCTTTAGTCAGTAGTTGAGTTGAACTATACAAAAGCAGCTCTGTTTTACAGTTTTAGTTTTAGTAGACTGCCTGGAGTATCTTGTCTTCTTCTTGAGCTCACCTAGTATCAAACCAAAGCTAAGATATTTAAGTTTGGAGTATCAGTTTCCTGCCCAGGTAACAGGCTACTTAGTGGATTTCCTTATCTGAAAATAAAACCATAATTTTGAAGTATCTTTGGTTTTGAAAGATGAAATTTAAGGATGCTGAAGTTGCAGGGCCAATGACAACAGGATTCTAACTGTAGGAGAGTGAGAGTTCATGATATGTTCCTACTTTTCTTGGATGACATTACATATACAGAAGTGAGCTCCAGATTTTGTAATATGTCAGTTAAGCTGAATGGAGTATTTTAGTCCCTTGCCGTATTTTCTGCTGGTTCCCAGCTGTCCTAGAACCTTATTTATTTGAATAGATTTAACTGTGAAAAAAAAAATCTAATAAAAGCCGTCCCAGTTTGATTATGCCATACTTTTAGCAATCAATCTGTCACTGTGTCCATCTGAATTGTGGCAAGATTTTTCTCCTGTTTGTTTTCTGTTGGACATAGCTTCCTCAGCAGTTATTTATGTGAATTTCAGAAATGTGGTTTGCTTGCTAGGGAACGCTGTGGTCTAGCAAAATGGTTTTCTGGTCAGGATTCTCTTGAAACCATACTGGATAGACATAGGACTTGGACAGTTATTTCCTTCCCTCATTCTCCAAGCTATGAAAAAGAAAAAGCACAGCAGAAATTAGATTTGAGAAAAACATCGTCTGCTCAGTTTGATTGTTAAGGCTTCCTTAATAAAATTTTAAAAAGCAATAACAGAATAAGCAGATTGGACCACTCAAATGGAAACAAGCTTTTTGTGGGAGTTTTTAATAAAAAATATATAATTATGGGAGGTAGACTAGGAAAGAAAATGAAAACCATTTCTTAAATGACTAGCCCTAAAAATAAGTAAGCAAAGAACGTTAACCATCTGTACAGATCTTGCAGTGTTTTTTGTGTACCAAGCACTTCCTTAATATTTTGTAAACCATTTTGATCTTCCAGAAATTCCCATCCGCATAAGTCCTCATTATCTTCATTTGTGGTTTATCCTCCTCTACCCCTCATCTATTTTTCTCCTAGTGAATGTATAACATACAGGATAAATCCCCTTCAAAAAGCTGTTATTTACTGACTGAAAAAAGTTGTTAAATCCCAAAACTCATTCTCCAATTGGAAAACATTTCAAAATTTGTGCCTTTTTTTTTTTCCCATCATGTGAGTTATTTTTGAGAATTACAATGTAAACAAAACATGAGAAATTAATTTCTAACCTAGTAATGAGAGATCTGAAATAGGTTGGAGGAACCAGTTCCCACTCGCAATAAAATCCTATCTTGGCCATAAAGATTTCTTCCAGCATTTCAGTTGTGTAAAGCAGTCCCAGTGTGAATAATGTTTCTTAACACATTGAAGAAATCCACTTAGTTTTTGGGGAAAAAAGCATGTTTCAAAGTCCATTATTCTCTGGAACACAGGACATTTATAATGTTCTTTTCTAATGCTGTTTTTGGCTTTTAGCCTTCTGACTGGTGCAGATTTCATAAGCCATCCAGTCAGACCAGGCCAAGGCTTTATGGGAGGCATGGAAGTTTACCAGGTATGGTTCAGCCAGTTGTGAGGCACAACTCAGCATTGACACAAACAGAATTTAAGTCTGATAGGGAGTGTAAATAGAGATAAGTTTGTCTTTTGCTAGTGTTTAAAGGCATATTATAATTTCCTTTAAAGTTGTTTTGTCTTACATTACCTTTGATTTTGAAACTTAGCCTTGATATATAAACAGACTTCTAGTGTATGTGTGCTCCTGAAAGGAAAAAAACAAACAATAAATGAAATCTAGATTTTGCACATCATATAATCCATCATCTTTGGTTTATACAAACATATGCTCCCTGCTTTCAAGGGACCATGTCGGGGAGGGCAAGGTTCGAAGCACCATGCTTGAGAGAGTGAGAGTTTCCTAAGCAGTGCACATCTGTTCTTGAAGTACTTTTGTAATATGCAACCATGAATGACCTCTAAGTTGGTATTTTAAGGAGAAACCTAGGACGATGTAGACACTGTTGAGATTGTACAGTTATTAGAGGGTGTTGTATCCAGTTTGATCAGTAGAAATTTATCAGTGATTTCAGTCAGAGCAGAATTTGGCTATTATTTCACAAAGTCTTATCAAAGCGCAGATGAAAGAAGTGATTTATTTATTTATTGGCAAAGGCTTTCTAGAAATAAAAAGTTGAAATATAAAATATAAAATATAATATGGGAAATATAAAAAATAAAATATAAAAATATAAATGTAAGAGACAACCTTGTAACATAAACATAGCAACACATAATGAAATCAACATTTATTTTTCCGAATTCTTACTCTTAATGAGATATGAGCACTAGAAGACTTTTCGAGACTTGGTAGAGTCATAGAATATCTGTAGTAAAGGCTGGAATAGGGGCAAAGGATTTAATTTTCTCTTTGTCAAGGAGAATCAGTAAGATCTGATCTGCTAAGAGGTAGGAGGAAATAGGTGCAATGAAAGGAATTGCCTTAATGATCTCTTCTGCAGAAGTGGAAATGCATTTACTCAGTCTAATGTACTCCTAAGGTGGAGGTGAAGGATAGTCTGGGAGAGCTCCTTTCTTGGCAGATGCTGCAGGAGCCATTTGGTCCATGGTGGTAGTGAGTAGCATGACTCTCAGGATGGGCCAGAGCAGCAAATGTGTCCTCTCTTAAATGGGGCCATAGTCCACTGTTGACGTGTGTGTTTCCCCTCTTTTCTTCTGACATAAAGGTAAGGTTTTTTGGGGATGTGGGTCCTTTTTTATCAGAAATTAATACTCAGTGGTGATTTATTGCATGTTCCTTTTATTTTTTTATTCCCTTATCCTTACTAAGTGGAGAAGGGATGGAAAGCAAAGCAAAGGTAATTATTATTTTTTTAACCTGGTAGAGATCAGAGAGTTCTCTGCAGTTCAAAGAGGCTTTCTTCCCTCAGGTGGGCACTTATGGCACTGTGAGCAAAGTAATGGCTGCCAACAAAACAGATGAGACAAAGGACAAAACCAGACTGGTAATTAATTGTGGTTAATTGGTATAATTCATTAGCTTGTTTCTGAAAGCAGTCACAGAATATCTCCCTTGTGAGGGATGAGAGCGAACTAGAAGCTAAATATTCTTTCATTGTAATTCTTTGCAAGAATTTTCTTAATGTTTCATGATACATGGACTACAAAATACCCACTTATTATCAGAATAGTGTACACACTTTTTTGAGTGTGTACACATTTTATGTGTACACACTCAAAAAAGTTACTGCACTACTCTGTGTCTTCATTCCTTCCCATGTGTCATTTGCCTGGCTTGGTTTCCTCTCACTGTGAAATCTGGGGGCACTGAGCACTGCACTTTGAAATGGCTCAGGGTGTGCTGGATCCAAGTTTCATGACTCACTGGCAGCTACAGCAATGGAGTTTTAGCAGTCCATGTGTGGATAGGAGGAAACATCTCGCCTCCTGTCACGCGCTGGCGGAGCGCACAGCAGCCGTGCAGTGTGGCCCCATGTGCAAGCACAGGAGAGGCATGACTGTTGGAACTGTTTACTCTTCAAACAGCTGATCTGTGTCTTCTGGATCAGGTAATAAAGCCCCACATGCTGGGTGGAAGCATCCCACAGGCTGAGCTGTGTTGTGCTATGTGGTATGATACAGATAGTCTCTCTGGACTCTGATCTGACATAATATACATAATGTTAATCAGGAAAGCTCTCATAGTGCTTTCCTAACAATGCTAATCTCATTTTGCATTACATGGGCCTATTTATATCCCTGAGAGCTTATCTTTGTTTTCTTCCCTGTCACTAATGTCATTCAAAATCCTAAAATTCAGCCCTTTATTTATTTTTGCCAGTGGAACAATGTTTTCTATGAATTGTAGAAATGGAAAACACAGGATCAGAACTTCATCACAGTTCTTCTCCCACATTAACAGTTCCGTATTTAAGGTAATAGTGCTTACGTTGTCATCCTTCTCACTCTCCTCCTGTTTGGGGAAATTGTAACTGTCGCCACAAGCTCTGCAGAAAAAAGATAATGGGTGTTCCATCCACTTTTCCTTTTCACCTATACTCACTCAAACATTGCCTTCCTTTGAGGTAGTCAGGTGTAAAAGTGTATAGTTCTCTCTAGTTTGTCTTGGGGCACTGTCAGTCTCTTTAGGTCAGTCTCTTCAGCAGATACTTGTTCAAGATCTTACATATTTATTATGGAGCTAATCATAAGTCCAAATTTATGTACTATTACAGTAAGATACATACTTTGATGTTCTCACTTACTGGTTCAGAAGGGAGATGACTCCTTGGTAGCCTAATACGTTCTCTAATGGGTTCAAGAAGTCCTGTGAGGCTCTGATCTGGCTGCATGTCTAATAGATAGGTAGGTTTCTAACTTCCAGCTTTTAAGCACAGCAGGCTGGCTTAATAGAAAAATGAGGAGATGGACTTTTAGGCATGATGTGGTAAACAGCATTAGCATTTTCTGGGTCTAGAATGCCAATTCCGCCAAACCATGAAATGATACATACTGATTTTACAGAAGAGACTTTGGTTAACTGGACACCAAAATAAAATCATTAAAACATTCAACATAGAATATGAGCTGGCATTTCAGAAATTGGGCAGTAAGGAAAGAAAAGATATGTTTACAACTGATGACATTTTTAGACTTAGAGGAGACATTTTTTGTTTTATGTTTATTTTTAACATCAAAAAATTCCTCTCTGGAAAGGTAGCTTTGTCAGGGAGCACATGATAGAAGAGAAATTATTAAATTTTAATTCAGATTGAATCTAATCCAAGTGATCAATATCTGACTAGAATGAATATCTGACATTTAGAGATGGTAGTTCTTGTGACAGGAATTGATGCTATGGTTCATTTTTCAATGAAGTAATTTTACATAAAGTAATACTTGCATTAATTGATTAATTTTAGAGAAGTTATAAACAGGGAAAAATTTTTGCTTGTTAGCCCAAGAGAAGCTGATTTTCCCTGGCTATATATAAATGAGGTTTACATTACTGGAATGGCAGAAAAGCCCATGACATGCTAAGGGTTTCATCAGTATCTAGTTTTCCAGAGAAACATTTAATGAAAAACAAGGGCCTGCATATTGTTTAGCCTGTTTTTAAGAAAATGAGACAGAGATTACTGTAATGTGCACTCACTGGTGTTTCTCTGGTAACTTTTATACCTGTTGTGCGATTTCTATTTCAAACTTGAGAACAAATGCAGTTTCCCAAAATAACTGCAACTGACCCCAGTAAGGAAGAGTGTTACGTTGCAGTTACCTCTTGTGCTGGAAGCACACACACCTGCAGAACTGGCTACACCTTGTTGAGTTCTTAAGCAAGATTTATGGCAGGTTGTGGGGACAGCTGGAGGGCGACTTACAGAGTGTGGACATCAGTCATAGGTGCTCTGGGATAGTGGATAATTCTGCAGGGCAAGGGAAGGAGCTGGAATTCTTACTGAGGGAAGGCAGACAGGAGAAGCTGCAGGATTCATGTGTCTAAGGCTTCTTCAATCATCTGCTTATGCAGCAACTTACATTGCTCTGTGAGTATTTAAATAAATGCAAAGAAAATTTGCTGAGTATTTTCAGGTTTAGTACACATAGGTGAATTGCTAAGCAAGATGGAAGCACAAGTCAGATATAAAAGAGGATTTTTGCTTACTAGTACAGCTGGAAGTATATATTCTTGTGTCTTGTAAACAGGTGCCTTTTTTAATGAAAATGTCTTAACAGTATTTCACAAATAAAAATGTAGTGCTTTTAATGTATCATGCTTTTGGCAGCTCTGTTCAGTGCCATGTGCAAAAAATAAAAAACTAGTACCCAAATACTTAATATCCTTTTTTTAGGTTATTTTATTACATACCATTTAAGCACTGGTATGTTTATTCCTGAGGCTTGATGCTTGCGGTAGTAGTATTTTGAATATCATATCTGATTTTGTTAGAGAAACACATTAGTACCCTAAGGATTGCAGAATTATTAGTGCTTTGGTTTTCTAATTGGAGTTCTTAGACTAAGTTATTAGTATCCTGCTACCTGACAGAAATTTTAAGGCAACCCTTCTCCAACTCCTACTAAAATTTTTCGGTTGTTCCTAAGGAGCTGATACAACGTCCTTTCTCTTTTCATAAGTAGAGCTAAATCCAGATCTCTTTTTAGTTCTTGGGCATGCACCCACCAGCTGAAAAGCCTGTAATGAAGAATTGGATCATTTGTTTAATGGGTGTTCTGCATGATAGAAACAAGGGCAGATGCAGCTCCTTGCTCTTCCCAGTAAATCCAGGCCTGTGCAACATACTTTGAAGCGGTGACAGTTTTATGTTCTTTGGAGTAAAAATTAATTACTCTTTCTAAACCAGATGAATTAGGGTTTAGAAGGTAATGCAGGCTGCCTCTGAAGCCAGAAGTCAGAATCAGAAAACTTAAATGATGTAAAACATGTAATTTTCTGCAATATTTCATTCTATTGATTCCAGTGATAATTAAATATGAACCTTTTGGCAGTTCCTGGAACATTTTTATCAAATTTTACAGTGATGGATTGAAGGTCTCGATGTCCATAGGTGAACAGGGTTGTTAGCAAAACTCAGCCTGAGCTGGTTGAATGCACTTTGCTAACATTATTCTCGAGGGTAAAGGATGATTTTCCTTTTGTGTACTAGGAGAAATATATTATAGGTCTTTGACAACCCTAAATTTGGAGGCTTTTGATAAATTGTTTGAGCTTGGTTCACTCTTGCAAACCTTTTTGATTTGATGCTTTTGGTTTCAGTAAATGCTTCTATTGCAGATATTTTTTCAAACTGTCCCATTATCGTTCAGAGCAAATACAATAGTGATACAATACATGAAAATGACGGAGTCAGTAAACGTGATTTTTTCCACTTCCTGATACGTTTTGTGTGAAATAGGAAAGCACTTTTCAAATCTAGCCTTAACTGGGCTGGTAATTGCTCTGGTCAATACTCATTGAAATACCTAATTCTTTATAGATGGACACTTAAAATGACCTAGTACACAGAGTGATGTCACTTGTGTGGCTGTTACTGCTTCTATGTGAATGAAACTTGTTCACTGGAGGGAGTCTGAGTCATTTGTGCTTGTGACCAAACACGGATAAGAGCTATGTCTGGCTTAAACCCTGAAGGCCACTAAGCACCAGCAGCCTGGTAGAGTGGGGGGCAGAATCGGAAGAGTAAAAGTGAGGAAACTAGTGGGCTGAGATCAAGGCAGGTAATAGGTAAAGCAGAAGCTGTGTATGCAAGCAAAGCAACACAAGGGATTCATTCACCACTTCCCAGGGCAGGCAGGTGTTCTGCCATCCCCTAGGAAAGAAGGGCTCCATCACAGGTGATGGTGAGTGGGGGAGAAAAACACCATCACTCCAAACATCCCCCTCTTCCTTCTCCTTCCCTCGGCTCTATATGCTGAGCACAACACCACATGGTCTGGGATATCCCTGTGGTCAGTTGGGGTCAGGTGTCCTGGCTGTGTCCCCTCAGAACTCCTTGGGCAGTCCCAGCCTCCTCACTGCTGGGGTGGGGTGAGAGGTGGAAAAGGCTTTGACTCTGGGTAGACTCTCTTCAGCAACAAACATTTGCTTTTTTTCACAAATCCAAAATACAGCTCCATACTAGCTACTGTGAAGAAAACTAACTATCCCAGCCATAATCAGCTGGGACAGCTAGAACAGGGACACCTCACCAAATCTTATGCATCTAACGCTCAAAGTATAATGTGTAAACAAAATCTATGGCTGTCCAAACATGATTATTGGATCACTGAAATCTAATAACTAATAATCTAGTTTTGTCCTTCAATGAACTGGCAATTTAAAGGTACACAAATGTCACCAGAGTCAGAGCTTGAAAATACCACTTAACAATAAATAGCACAAAGTGAATTTCTTTATGCTGAGTGTAGAATAAAATTTACAAATTCTTGCAACATATTGGCTACCATTTAAATATTCCCATATTTTTAGAAAAAAATTATTTAACTGCCCAACTGTCAATAAATGGTATTTAGATGGTGAGGGTAGCTATGAGAATAGAGGATTTTCTTGGTTTCCTGGTGTTTCTTCAGCATCAAAATAGTATAGAAATGAGGATGCTTGCAGTTTGGATTCTAACTTGTTCCCTGCTAAGACATTTGGAATACTACATCTCACATCCAGAGGATGTTACAAAGAGACTTTTAATGTTTTCTAGTGCTTTAGTATGTGGTAGGACTTACATAACTTACATAACTAAAGTTTATGTTATCACATGTTTTCTGGAACAATACTAACAAAACAAGCTGTAAGATTCTCTAGAACAAAGGGTAGTTTAATCAAAAAGAAGAAAATTTGTTTCTTTGTCAAAAAGCAAATACCTTTGGGTTTTTCTTTGTTGCTTTTTTTTTTTTTAACTCTTTCTGTATTTATAGCAACAGAAATTCATACTTACACTTAGCTTGCTACAGGCAGATCTTTATTGCTTTGCCAGAAGCCATTTCTGCCTTGCATAAAGAATGGTTTATGAAGGAGGTTTTGAACAGAATTGCATATTCTCCAATGGGTAACATCATTGCCTTAAAGTGATTAGTTAGAGATTTCTTAATATATGGAGGGGATCTCCTGCCATATTGTTTGGAATAGACAATATACTCTTCAAATGCAAATAGTTATATTATTTCAATAATACTTTAATATGTTGGAAATCCTCTTAGCAATGCTACAGCTAAATTAGCGGTAGAACGATAATATAAAATGAATGACTTGCTATTGAAAGTGGAGGCAGCACCCGTGTGCTGTTTGTATAGGCTCAGTTTCTGAAGAAAGATTAAATAAAGTCCTGTTCCTGCATGATTACTTATGTGAATAAAGTTCCTGATATGTAAATTTTTTCAGGATAAGAGCCTTTGTAATTTCCCGGGCAGGAGGCCTGTCTCTTTGCTTTGTGATACATCTCCAGTATGAATGAACTTATAATACTCAATTTTAATTCCTTGTCAAAGCAGTGACTTAAGCTTTGGCCCTGAGTTAAAATCAGAATAAACAGGGAGCAAGCATTGCAGAGGCTCTTAGCACACTGACAGTTGTTCTCCTTTGCACTGTCAAGTTGACTTGTTTATAGCCTGGGTTTGCAATGAGCTCATGTAGAAAGATGAGACCTTGCTTCGCCACTGCTCATGGAACTAACTAGTTGCCCCTGTTTGCAGACCTCAATAGCTGATGGAACAGCCTGCAGCCAGTAGAAGATGATGAGATGTTGCCATGATTAACCAAAGCAATTTTAAAAATTGCTTAATCTCATTGTAACTTGATGGTGGCAGCTGGAAGTGTGTTTTTTGATGCCTTTGGCAGCAGCTCTGCTGAAGGCAGGCAGGGCTCTGGTGCTCAGTCTGGGACTGCAGGGGCTGTGCCTCTGTTACAGGGACAGAGGAATGCTGAGTGATGTGAGGAGCTACAGTTTATCCTTAGCTATAGTCTTAACTTTCTAATCAAAACACAGCTGTTACTTCAGTCCAGCTCCATATAGTTATTGATACAGTTAATACACAGACGTTCTAGTATGTGTTCCATTCTCTGGTGAACACTCACCCTTTCAGCATCCTTTGAATCTGCAGCCTGGTGTGTCAATACTTCCCAAGGACAACTGGAGACACAGATGAGTGAGGTTACAATGAGTCAGTAGCACATTGCTGCACGGGCAAGTGGCATGCTAATGGTGGGGGTCCCTTACTGCTGTCTCATAAATCCACTAAGAGACATTTTTATGCGTTTGCTAGCACAGTTGGCTTACTTGCACTTTCTTAATTGATTCCCAGTTTCACATTGTACTTTTTTCTTCTGTTTACTGCTGCTAAAACTGATTTTACCTGACTCACTCCGTTACACTGTGACTTATATTTTCTGGCTCATGCCTTTTGTATTTTTCTGTGTCACTGCTGCGCTACACTTTGGGGGTTTTTCTAGGGTTGTAGATAATTCTGTAATTTTTTTTCCATGACACTACGTTAATAGTTAATAATAATATGAAGGAGCTTTCTCAATATTTGTCTTCTGATGACTGGAAATTTTTTATGCCAGTGCATACCTTCCTGTGGATGTGCCTGTTTTTCAGCTGAATCTAAGCCTGGCCTTCAGCATATGAGGTGATTTAAGTTAATGTCTGATTTTAGGGAAGACTGGTGTAACTTCTACACAATAGTCCCAGAAAGAGCAAAGCTGCATAATCTTTTTTCCAGTTTTCAAACTTTCTTTATTTTTTTTTCTTTTGGTATGTAAAGGATATGTAGGAAAGGCAATATGTGTGGGAAGAAGATAAAAGATACTTAAAAGGATTAGGTGGAAATGCAGAGGAGGGCTTTATGGAAGGGTGGGAAATTATTGCTAAGTTTCACTAAAGCTACTAGAAAAATGTCTGAAGTTCTTACTGTTCTGAGTCAGAACTGAAATTTTAATGCAATTTATACCTTTGGAAATGCTTTGTCCAATGGCTCGTACCAATATCTTTTTTTAGTGTGACAAACTAGCATATTGATTTTTCAGTTGAACTCTAATATCTCTAGGTAGGCAACAGCTTTTTGTATTTTTGAAACTTGGAATATCTATGCTCCTGACATGCACAAAAAAACAATGCATGTTTTTTATTTATGCAGGATTCTGCATACTGTATTCCCAGCCAGAAGCCATTCCTGAGTAGATCATGGAGATCCAAGTATCTTTCTGATACAAACCAAGTAATCACCTTTGAGCTTGGTTAACCAAGTTCTTACTTTCCCTGTGTTTCTTGTCCATGGGTGATGTTTTGCATGACATACTCCTCCTATAGTGTCATCCACAATGTATTCATATATGTGACAAGTACTACAAAAGGGCTTTTCTCTAAGTGGAGGTTAATTTATAATGGCCTTTTTTTACCATTGCTGTGCACATTGCTGTGCAGTGCCTGGTGCTGAACTGATGGGTTCTTCTGATTAGCAAAGTCTGAAAGTGGTGTTTTCAAGGTCTCCTTATGATTGCTTTAGCATTACTGAGTTCAACAGTAATCTTTATCCATCACAGCTCTCTTTCTTGCTTCACAGTGTGATTAAGGCAGAAGAAGTGAAGACGTTCTAAAATTCTGTGTGTTTTTCTATAAATTTTCATGTACGGAGATTCATGCAAATCACTTCATTATCTTTTACAGCCCACTGTGAATGGGAAAAGTGGGGTAAAACTGAAAAAAAAATATTCTGCCTGTCTTCATTATATTACAAGCTAAAATTATCAAATGATATTTTCATGACACCTGATGCAATATTGTGAATCCTTGTAAAATGAATATGGTTGCTTTCCCAGTTAACTCAGTGGCTTGATTCAAGTACCAGTAGATAGAAGTACTTTGACTTCAGTGCTGTTCCTCAAATATGAAAGAGGAATATGGTTTGATGGCTCCCAGAGCTGTCTGTGGAAGATGCTTATTTAGTCACCAGGAGTGAATCTTGCTGGAGCATCTCCTTCCCTTGCTGTGCCCTGGTGTGTGGGCAGGGGAGCTGCTGAGCTATGAGGATTAAATTTGCTGGTGATTTATTTAACCATTTTTTTTTCTTCTTACATTGCACAGCAGTCATAAGTTTTAGTTGAAATAAATGAATGTAAATCTTTTAACAACAAGTGCAAAGTTTGGTGTAAAATAAAGGGATTATAGAAAATAATATAGAGAAATTTATAGAAAGACTATTTTTAGTAGTGTTAGGGAGTTTCACTGAACATGATAGTAAATAGTTCTCATGCCTTTGCTTTAGAAAAATACATAATTAGCCTAGAGAACTCTAATAAGAAATTGACATTCTTAAAATGCTTGCCATTTCAGAAAACCATTCAGAACCTTGATGCTGAATTTTTTTTCTGTTTTAATTTATTTTCCAACCCAGCTAATGAATTTTGAAGCAAGCATGTAAACCTTTCTATTTAGAGCTGAAAGAATGACACAATATATAGCATTATTCTGATAGTGTACTCAATAACTTGTTACTCCAAGAACTTCATACTCAAGATAAATGTCTTTCTTGAAAACCAATTTTTAGAGTTACTAAGATTTCTGACCATGCAAATAAAACTTAGGCGTGGCAAAGTGAGTCTTTTTTCTGTTTGTGGCTCTGTAAGAGTAGTTAAAATTATTAAAACTATTTTTATCCACATATTCTCAGTAGTAGTTTACAAGGAGGTAGAAAGAATAAAGTTTTATAGATGGGAAATACCCTGTAATTCTGTCCGTATCAGCAGCAGCAGAAGGATTAAGCCCAGGTGTCTTAACATGTACACTAACTGACTTAAAAATAGGGAGAAGGGATGAGCCTGAATGTACATGCGGTCATCATCCTCTTCTGTCAGCACAGTGAAAAGCAGTACAGTAAGTCAGAGTACAAGAGAAACAGAGTAACAAGCACACCTTGACTAAGCTACTTTTGGAGTAATACAGCTTTGGAGCCTGAGTGCCTGGATTTTTTATGGCATGCATAGAAGTAGTAATTGGACTTTATATATCTAAAATAATTCCATATCTCACATACTTAAAACATTGCCCTTTTGGCTATTAACACAAATTAAAAATCCTATTTATAATATGAATGAACTACTGTTACAAAAGGAAATACAGAGATAGGAGTGAGCTGAAAATCTGTTCCTTTTATGTAGCAAACTTCTGAAGTGAGTTTTCTGTATAATACAATGGTTGGGGTTGCTGTAGATCTTTGAAGCATTTGAAAATTCCAAGTAGTGCCACTGTAGTTCCTACCTTTGATCCACTGATCAAGATGTATAGTGGATGTTACTCCCAAACTGCTGAGAGAGGCAATTGAGATTTGGAAGTAGTTTGACAGCATCTACAGCTGTGAATCAGAAAAGATTTGGGATGAAGAAGTCAAGCCCAAAGTTGTGTATATTTTTTTTTTCTGGAAGGGCATGCCAAAATTAGATGGATGGAGACAAATATAAGGAGGGGTCGGAAGAGATACCACAGAGGGAGAAAGCAGGAGTTTTGTGATAGTATGTGTCTGAGCAGGCATCTCAGTGTAATTTACTTCAGGAGAGAGCTCTAGGATCAAGTGTTTCTGATAAGGTATTAATTACTTGGAAAAGTAGCTTAATCTTCACTCAAGCCAGTTTGTAAAGGTAGCCTGTAATAGCTTGTTGTAAAGGAATCAGGAAAAATAAAACCACACAAGTTTACTCTGCTTTTAATTTCAGTAGAATTTTATGGGTATGTCCTATCTTTATACAAAAAAGTGACTAACTGGAAACCCACATATTTATGAATGCTGGAAACATCTGAGAAAAACTGATTGTATGAGGATGTTATGAAAATATGCATAACAAATTCTGACAATTGGTAACTGAAAAACTGAGGACTGAGTGAACAACTGAACTCTGTTTTTATTCAATTCTAGATACTGCCTCTGGATCTGCAGTGAAACAGTCTACCGTATTAGAGGTTGGTGACTTTTATTTTTTCAGCTCTTACATACAATTTTAAAGTAATCTTTCTGAGAGGCTGAACTTTGGTGTCTTTGACTGCTGTATTGACAAGCTGTTTTGTTGAATGTTTCTGTAGGACTGGACCCAAGGGATCTGTGTAATATAGGCAAATGACAGTAATTCTTCATATTCATTGAGGTTTGGGATGAGATCCATGAAATTGTTCACATACTCCTTTTCTGTTTGAGAAAGAGTTTATCCATCCTTGTTGCATTGTTCCTCACACTCAATTTTCCAAGTATATGTTATACTTTCCTTACCAATAAGCCCATAACTGGCATGGCACATGGTGTTGCTCTCTTTTTAAAGAACTGCTTATTTTTCTGTATGAATGCGCCTGTGATCCCAGGAGCAGCTGGATATACCTGATGCTTTTTATCTTCATTCAAAATGGCCACAAGCTCCTGCTGTTTCTAATTTCCTTCTGTCATCAGTAAAGATGAATATTACTTTTATTCTTTGCCTGGGAAAAAAAAAGGGGAAATGAAGAACAAAGATCCTTACAGAGGTGTGGAAGGTGTAAGCGCAGGAGCGTGCACTTCCCTGCAGTGGCAGATAGCATTGCTGGATCTCTGCTGGGAGCGGGCACCTGCCTGCAAGCTCATCAGGTAGTGCTGTGGCTCTGTGCAGCTGCAGTGAGCCACAGGTCAGGTGTAATGTAATTCAGTACTTTTCCTCAGGGAAGGAAGCAGCTGGGAGTAAGCCACTTGTCTCCTGCACAGCTCTGTCCTGAGCTCCTGGAGTGCAGAGAGGGGGCAGGTCACATGCTAAGCATAGAGCTCTGATCACCATCTTTAGACAGTGCCTGTCACATAAAATGACAGAGGCCGGGGGTATGGCAGCACAGCTGGAATGCAACACCGCAGCCTCCCTCTTACTCTCTGACCTTATGGGATTAGCCAGTGTTTGTAGGATCTGCCAGTCATTCGTGTTTTGTTCTGGGCAGTATGCGAGGGATGCTGAGCCATGCTGAGCTGCCACAGAGGAGCACTTTCTGGCAGAACTCAGCACTGAGGCCAAGGTTGCAGGAAAGTGGCTCAAAGTGCCTGTTGTGTGCCTCTCTGTGTCTGGCTCAGAGACATGATTCTGTGATAAGACCAAGCATGATGGCTCTCATGTACTTGAAGAGAAGGTTGAGATGCAAGTATATAATTCTTCAGATATTTAGCAGAAGTAACGATGGTGTGCTAATTATTGCATAAGCTGTAGCATCTGATCTGGAAATCTCTTTGAGGCATGCTATGAGCTAATTAAATATCCAGGCATTTAAAACTAGTGCTTTTTCTGTGAAGCAGTCTCTTCCTCATTGCAATGCCTCTAAGCATGAAAGATTAGATCTATCTGGTTATAAGTCTTCAGACTAAATATTTGCCAACAGTCTTGCAGAATTCCTTTTGGATATTTTCAGATGACCAAAAACAGATCCAGTAAGCCTTTCCCTAGAAAGGCCTTCATAGGATAGATTCTGCTTATTATACATTAATTTCTATAACTATGCATCTGCCTGTTATATTAGAGGCATTATTTTCAAATTACTGAAGTGTTTTAAGATGCTCTTGCTAAAGGCCTAAGCAAAGTATAAAGGCCAATCTGTTTTCCACATAGTAGATTGTTGTTCAAGAGTTTGTGCCAGCCAGTACAGAGTGCAATCATGTCTTACTCCTCTCAAGAGAGATGAATTACTCAACTGCCTCAGCTTCTCCTGCTCCACATTCTTATCCTTGTAGTGTTGGAGTGGTCTGCTCCTCTTGTGGAGCAGACTGGCAGAAATGTAAATGTCTAGCATTGTGCACCAGTTTTCCCAACAGTGCAGTTAATTGTGCTTTAGAGATTTTTGTGTTTAAAAGGAAACCAACAGATTTTTTTTTCAATAGTACTGTGCACAGCCATATCTTACAAAACTGCTGCAAATTTGCAGAAATTGAGTTATTGATTGATACACTGATACATTTCAACAGGCCAGGTGATTTATCTTGCCATTTTTCTGTTGAGAAAATTTTATTTAGGATTATAATTTACTCAGGTGTTTGACACAGTAGGGACTGTGAAAAGATGAAGTATGTCCTGCTAAGATTTCCTGAATTAATTTATTTGTGTCTTCGACTAATTTTCTTGTGAAATAGGCAGGACTGTGTGCCTTCGACATTTAATTTTTTAAGTTTGTGTTTACTACATGCATATTTCAGTGTAGTTACTTCTGCAGTTTCCTAACATGGCTGAGTACTTTTCCACCCTGCTTGGGGTTAAAATGTGACCGGCATGTTACTGAAAGGCACCTCCCAAGTGCTACTGCCAGTGGCATCAAAATCCTCTGACTTTGGAAGGGCAGTATGGAAGCACATAATGTAGCTCTTGTGAGCAGTGAGTATCAAACCAGCAGCAAATACAGAGTGTCAGGCATAGACACTTACGAAGTGGGGGTGTCCAGAGAAGTCTTTGCTAGACTGGACCACAAATGCCAGTAGCCTTGGAGGAAACACAGTAACTGAAGTAATAGAGATGGTGTATACAAGTTCCCAAAATAACCCACAAGCCCTTCATTTGCAAAAGAGAATTAAACTGTATTTTGCTCAGAAGAAGCCCTGTTTGCATAAACATAATTTATTATAGATTAGGAGCAGAATACTTGCAGATGCTCAGAGCATTTCCTCTGTTCATGTGTCAATACTCTGCACTCCCTAGGCAGAGCTGGTGGGAGGAAGATTATCCAGATATTTGTCCAGCCAACCTCTGGAATTGATGCTGGGGTCAAACACCACCTCCTTTTCTTGAGGAAAGAAGCATCTGTGTCAGGCACTTAGATCATGGGTGTGGTGAAATTTATTTGAATCAAAGCAAGACATTAATGCACTTTTATGTGTCGCCAGTTTTCCCAAGTAAATAAACAGTGATCCATATGGATGACAATAGAGTGTGCCAAATGGCCTTGCAGGACTCTGACATCACATCTTTGTCACATCTTTGATATGTAACTTTTCACTTTGTATCAAGAACAGTGTGTGTTTTTCATTGTAAAGAGACTAAGTCTGCAAAATAGTGCTTACTGGACCTTCCAATAATTATGCAAAGTACTTGTTACTTGTAGATTTTAAGACCCAAAAGCAATTACTAGATAGTTGCAGACCACAAAACCTTTCCTCGATACAGACATTAATTTGAAATGCATGGGGTTTTTTTAAAAGATATTTCAGTAAGATGCTCCATTTGTTGATAGTTGCATTATTAAAAATGCTTATTCACTAAAAAGCAACTCAAGAGACCACAGAATAATGTTTACCCTACAGACTTTTTCAATGATAGGCTGTATGAATCCCACCCAAAGCCACTGCAGATAGTATGAAATCTGTTATTGTCTGCTGGTATTTGTGGAGTATCCAATTTCATCTTAGTTTTCTTTTGAATAACCCAGTAGGTTAAAGTTCTTTAGGTCCTGCCTGAGGCAAGTTTGACAACTGTGCCTAAATAGAAACTTTTCATTTGGTCTTAAATATTCTTTTAAGATGTTGATTCAAGGACTAAAGCAGAATACTAGTAATGACTTCACTAATATCATGTACTGTCCTAATTATACCAAATACAAAAACAGAAATTACATATCCATTCTAAGAATATTTATGTATTAGTATATAATTCTCATGTTTATCACTTCAAGGATGACTAAAACTGCATACTAGAAGTGCACCTTCAGCTGGTTTCCTGGTCCTTGATGAGTTTGCTTGAGAGCCCTTTGGGATACAGCTCTCCATTTTAAAGATAAGATTTTATGCTTATTCTTCAAAATAATACCATTCTAAAATTGAAAAAGAATAGCAGAAGCATAGTACTTTGTAACTGAGAGCTGGCCAACAATCTGATCCAAACATGAATTATAAATGACTGAATAGTGCATACCTGATTTTGCAGATGAGGTATAACAAATTGCTGAGTTACATGTGCTCTGCTAATCCTGCATCATGGTAATTTAAACAGCAATGCTGCTAACAGTTCCTTATCTCTTTTCAATGTCATCTGCATACACCTACATGTCTATACACATATAAATGCATACACACAAACAAGAGAGATTTAAATGGAATTGTTCTCTCTTGGATGATACCTGTTTTAGTCACTCCCGTGGCTGAAGTAGGATGGGATATTTGATTGCTCTCACAGAATAAGCTTCAGAGAATCTCAATAATCTGCTTTGAAGTATTTGGTTAATACAGAGTGTATCCTGGCTACTGTTATAATCTTTGAAAGTTTCTCCAAAACTTATCAGCATCTCCCTTGAAATGCAGAGCATTGAAAATGCCAGAACAACATCAAGATTTGAGCAATTGCTTCTGCAAATTAGATTATTACTCACTCTGATACTGCTGAAGTAACATAGATAAATCTCATATTAGTTGAAATAATGGTGTGAAGAGTTCAGCTTTTGGGTGTGCATCACATGTGGAGAGGAGACCATCTGCTGTCTACTCTGTGCTGTTCTGGTGAGAAGAGCTGTGTGGGGAGCTGATGGGAAAGCACTGAGTCTGTTCTGGCAGCAGCCAGGTGGGCTGTTCTCCCAGGAGATAAGCTATGGGATAGATAAGATGGATCAGAAAAGTGGCTTCCAAAGCTGCATGTGACACTGGTATTAGGTGGATTGGCTGATGTTCTTGATAGACTTGAGTCTGCCATCACCAGAGTCTGTAACTGCAGAGCATTTCTGGAGAGGCAGTCACATTTTTCATCTGAAGGAAATCTGCTTTGCCAAAAAAATATTGCTAGAGGTGATCCTCTCTGCAGAAACAAGAGGGGTGGTGGCCTGTAGGGACTTCTTGTTTTTACGAGGGATAACTTCATTTTGAAACTTGTGTTTGTTTCTAGAGCTCTGTCAAAAATAGGTATTCAAAATATGAAATTGTGCAAGGCGATGTATGTATACTGCTGAGGTATACAAACTAGATGATCTAGATGGCCCAAGTGCTTCTCATCTCTATTTTTCTGTTGAGATTTTTTTGGTTCATTCTCCTCCTTTACATTCTACCCAATTTTTCTTAGCTCAATTTTCACTTTCTGTCACTGTTTCATTCCTTCTGGAGTAACTGCTTCCAATGAAATCTATTCCTCAATTATCTGACATTACAAAAAAGAATTTTAGGCCACTGAACTCCCACCAGCTATTATTCTCGTCACTTAGGCTTGCCTAAAGAAGACAAAGAAGACTGAAAGTGTGGGCTCTTTAACCACATCTGTCCCTTACAGATCCTATAGATTCCTACCAGCCATAACCATAGCAAAAAATTACCTAATGCAGTAATCTTATAAGCAGTGAGTAATTTTCTTCCATAAAAAATCACAGGTGTGGAGCACTAAGGGTGACAAACTCGCCAGCTACCATCTCTCTACCAGGTCTGCACAGGGAAAAGTGAAAATGGCCTGTACATTGCTTTATGGGCACAGACTTGATTGCATCTTGAAATGTTCCTTCTTTTGTTTCACAACAGAGTTTGAAGATGAAAATATTCTTCTAAATTAAAATGTTCTTCTATAGCCACAACATGAATTGGAGTTAATAAAGGATTTAAATTAAATAGTAATAGAAACTGAGAACAATGGTCTGTGTTTCATTTCATGGCGGTTAAGGAAAGTCAGCCTTATTTCTATTTCATTTATATTTTGAATTTCAAACTCAGGTGAAAGCTGTGGCTTATGATTGAAGTCTCCCTCTTGCTTAGGCTGTTGAGGCCTGCTCACTGTTGTGGTTGCATGCATATCTTAGGTATATTCCAGTTTTGTCTGTGTGTATGTGTGTGTGCTTTTTTGTGCCAGCAGCATTAATTTGCAAAATTCCCATTATTGGTTTTTGCAGTGGAGTTCAGTTGACCAATACTGAACCAACTGGTCACATTCTTGTGTAGAGAAGTCCTGGAAGAGTGAAATTTATGGTATTGATATTTCAGGCTTATTGTTTAGGAAGCCTAAGTATTAAATTAGGCGCTTAAGTAGACCACGTGTGAGTTATTAGAGTACATTCCTGAGCTGCATTAACTTGCTGTTGGTTACTTGCCTCCTGATAACCAGTTCTTAGAGAAATTGTCTTGAAGAGCATATTGAAGGTGGGAGATGCAACCTGTGTATTTCTGATCTCTCTTCCCCTCGTTTTATAGAAAATGAAAAGCAGTACTTTTCAAAGGGAGAGATGTTTGTGCAGGCTGGGAATATGTCTGTGTGAATTCGGTGTTGGTGCTGCGAGCAGCATCTTTATCACAATCTCTGTTTTGACAGGAAGCTTTCATTTAGCTTTGTATAATCATTTCATGAGAGGCATTTGCATGTAATAGCCAAACTGCATCTGGGAAATTGTGACAGGAACTATCAGACTGTGGATGTTTTTACAGGTGAAACAAGCAGCTCGTTGCCAGCAACACTGCTCAGCCTCACAGAGTAGGGCTGGGAAGTGGAACTTGGAAATTCCTTACGAGAAGTGCAGAAACCAGGAGGTGTCAGAGGGTTTTTCAAAGGCTTTCCCTGAATGGAAACCACCTGAAGCAAACAAGGAGCATTATCTGTCCAAAGTGCTCAAGCCAAACCTGGACTAGTTGTTTCTCAGGGGTGTAACTAAGAAGGGAATGAACAGTCATGTAGGTTGTAGGAAGGAAATACTTAAGACACTCTGGGTCTTAAAGAACAGAATTTCAGAGACTTGAGATTCTGGTGAAAGCCAGTCCACCCTTGGGGAAGGCATGGAAAAGACAGCAGTAGGGTGGGCAAGACATGAATCCTGTTTGACCTTTACTTTCAATACAGAGTAAAACTAAAGGTTCTTTATATTCATCATAAAATTTAAGGAAGAAGTAGAAGCTGTGAAGACTCATGTGTGAGTAGCTAACAGAACAGCTCTTGGAGCTGGCTTGTGAACTGCTCCAGCTCCTTGCTTTGCCTGGTTTAGGCACAGCCCTGGGGCTGTGGTACCAGCCACTGTGAGTTCGTACTCCAGCTGCTCAGCCTTGGAGGTCTGCAAGGATCAGAGTATCTCATCACCCACATAGATTGGTTTCTGTTTTGGTGACAACCTACAGATGAAAAAAAACCATCATGAATACAATTCAAATACTTTTGGGGACTTACTTCCTACAAGGACACATATATATATAAATTATGGTGTGCAGGGTACATATGAAATTCAAAATAAACATTTTAGGATATACTTTTAATGTACATTTAAATACATTATGACAGTCTTACATTACATAACTCAAGAAATTTAATAAACTGATGAAATTTTCATAAAGCTTGTGCTGCCAGCACTGCTAATGTAATGAAGCTTTAATTTGGTATAACATTTTACTGTTTCCTAAGAAAACAAGGATTGTTCAACCACTTTCTGCCTGTCAGTCCTCTACATTAAGTTCTGAACTGCTGTACTAGCTCCCGCTAATAGGAGTGAGTTTTTCTGCAATCCTTGAAGAGAATTAAGTTCTTACAAGTTTCATGGTGTCCGCGGCTCAGTAAGAGGAAAAAACCCCTATCAGTGCCCTCCTGAATGGAAAGCTATTACATATTTTCCTTGGCAGCAATCAACATGTACATATTCTGGGCTAAGCACAGCAGGTGCTGTCTCCTGCCCAGAAGACATGTCAGGAAGTACATGTGCTGGGAGAGAAGCTGAAATTATTTTGTTTAAGAAGCATGAGAGAAGCAGGACTTAAGTTAAGTCCTACTTAGGACTTAAGGAAGTTTCCTACTTCCTTAAGAAGTAGGAAATCTTGTTTCATTACATCTGTTGACCACAGAACAAATGATTACATTTTTTCTTCCTTGCACCATTCATGTTTCAGTTTTTCAAGTAATGTAATTACTATATTCACCAACCATGCAGTTTTAGACATAAGATGCCTCAGAGATGAGAACAAGTGGAAAATTGAGTCTCTGTACATTTATGCTTAATGCAGCATTTATGCCATCTGTGGTATACTCCAAAATCCTGATCTGGGGACATATGCACACTCCCAACAGTCCTCACCTGTCAGACTTTTAATTTAGAGGATCTCCTTACAACATGGCTTCTTTCCAGCCCTGATATGTTAGGAAAGTGATGCACCTTAAGAGGAGGGGGAGAAGAAAAGGCAGTAAAGTCGAGTTGTCATTCAGGTATCATCTCAAATTAGGACATAGATGGAGCATGACATATAATGTCAACACAGTCATAAAATAGGGATTATAGTTTGTTTTGTATGAGCCAGCCTATACAATGCCATGGCATGTTCAAGATGTTTAATATATTTGTGCCACCAGTGCAGATGTGGGAAGGACTGTTAGGTAAACCTGTAGCTCAACAACCACATCAGGTACAGGACTCTCCCAGCAGGCTGGGGACAGGTCACCTGCTGCTGCTTCCAGAGCTGGCTGAGTACATGGCATACAGATAAACTTCATAATCTAGGCTGTCACCCTGTTTGTCTTCATAAAGCATTTGCATCAAGTCTGGGAGCTGTATAGAAGTGCATATAATTAATGAAATGTCCTTCAGTGGTGGTGTGGGGGATTTTTGCTTTTCTTCCATTTGGTTTCTGAAACCTCTAGGATTAACCTTCAGCCTGAATGAGTCAGGCAATCCACTTATGTTCCACTAGCAGTACACTGTATTTTCAGCAACTCAAATATAATTTGTTTTAGTACAGTTAATGATATATGTAATCGTATTTTCTGGAACTGAGCTATATTTAATAGACTTGAAACATCATGCAATATGTAAACCTTAAAATGGCCTTTACATCTTCTGCTTGTTTCCTGCCTGCTCAATATGATGTCCTTTTGTTCTGGTTGTTTTTTATGCTCCGGGTAGGCAGAGGGAGGTGGTATGATTTGAAATTAAAGGTTCTGAGTATGTAATGTTTGAAACCCATCAGTATTACTTTAGGAATATCAATAATCTAAGTGTAAAGGTAGGTGTGAGGGCTAATGGAAGATGGGTGTTATATTACATGGGAAGTGGATAGAGAGATAGGAGATGGGTATCTCCAAATGCTGGACACTGGAATAGAACCTGGTGGTCACTAGCTACTCAGGGAGAAGAGAGGTAGCACCCTGCACTTAAAATTTGGTAGGTTGCATTATAAAATTATCTGGAACGTGAATGGAGTATTTGAAATGTGATTTTATGCAAAACTTGTCATTGTGTTTTTATTCATATCAGCAATTATGCTGAATTAATTTAGATGGAGAAATCTCTGTCTAGCATAGGGCAAGAGCTGGGAGGTGTAGGCAGAGCTTTTACTATCAGATACTGCTGATGAATTCACTGGACTCTATACGTAAAATTAAATGTTTAAATATATAGAGAATACAATTGGTCTGAAATAAGAGCAAAAGAAAAGAGTAAAAGGAGAGCATTATCAAATGTTGTAGAATGAAAAGGCAGCAAGCTGTTCATGTTGTGCTCAAAAACTGCTGACAATTTATTTGTGTTCTTCAGAATTAATTCTGCTGCAGCTAAAGGCAGATTAAATTTTTTTACAAAAATTCAGAGATACTCTTTGACCACTACTGTTTTCCTGGTTGGTGGAAAAAAAAAAAAGGAAGGTCTGTGCTTCCAAAAATTTAATTCCTTGTCTAAATTTAAGGCTATGACTGGTGATGTTTTGTAAATTTTTAGTGTACTGAAGAATGTCTTTGGTCAAAAGAGATTATACTTCCATAGGGGGCTCTGAAGAGGTGCACTGCTTCTTTTAAGCAGATGGGTAGGTAGCTTTTGGCAGTCTTGACATGCTGTGGCAAGTTCACAGCCTTAGAGGCAGGCACTCTGCATCGGGTAAGATAAAAGGGGTTGGATGCCTTCATAGAATCACAAAATCTTTTGTGGGGGGACTTAAAAGATCATCTAGTTACAACTCCCCTTCCTTCAGCAGGGACACCTTCCACTGGAGCCAGTTATTCAGAACCTTATACAATCTGACATAGAACACTTCCAGAGATGGGAAGTGTTTTCTCTGCCTAATTTCTCTGGGCAAGCTGTGCCAGTGTCTCACACCCTCATAGTAAAGAATTTCTTCCTAGTAACCAATCTAAACCTACCCTCCTTCAATTTAAGACCGTTCTCCCTTGTTTTGTCACTACATGCCCTTTTAAAAAGTCCCTTTTTTGCTTTCTTGTAAGTACCTTTAGATACTGGAAGGCACTATAAGGTCTCCCCAGAGTCCAGAGTCTTCCAGGCTTAACAGCTCCAACTCTCTCAGCCTGTCTTCATAGGAGAGGTGCTCTAGCTCTGTGATCAACTTCATGGCCCTCCTCTGGACTCCTGACAGGTCCATGTCCTTCTTGTGTTGGGGACCCCAGATCTGGACACAGTGCTCCAGCTGGGTTCTTAACAGAGCAGAGTAGAGGGGTGGAACCACTTCATGTGATCTGCTTATTTTTTGATGCAGCCCAGGATATGTTTCATTTTCTGGGCTGCAGGTGCACATTTCTGAGTTATATTGAACTTTTTGTCCAAAACATTCCTAAGTCTTTCTCCCCAGGGCTAGTCTTGATCTATTCTCCAGAAAGTTTGCAGAGGCTTGGCAGTTTGTCCATAACTACTGTGATCAGCTCCTACCCAGTCCAAAGGCAGATGTCACCAAGATGTTAAATAAAATGTTCTCCAATGTTTCTTTCTTTTCTTCCATAAATTGCAAATTAACACCCAGTTACCTACCCCAAGTCTTGTGTTTCTGGAGGAGCTTTTGCAACTGCTTATTGGAGAATGTAAGTAAAGAAAAAAAAAACCACATTTCAAAATCAGATGTGGAAGATCTTGATCAGGGTTTGGCTTCAGGTCAGACACTTAAATCTTGGCCTTAAGTACCAGATATGGATCTTGTGATCATCTGACTCTTTGCTGTATGTTTGTTTTAAGAGTCCTTGTCTCCATAATGGATCTTTTTCTTCTAAATTAGTTCCTTTAAAAGTTCTTCAATTTACTTGGTAGTCTCCTAGCAGAAAGCAGCTCCTTGGAGAATGTATGATAATGGTGTAATATTGAGGCAAAGTTCTGGCAGGATTTCATGGACTACTTTTATAATGTTTCTATTTGATTTTCCCATTGTAGGCTTAACAAAGCCAAGATTATCTTAAGCATGTCAGTCCTGTTTAAATCCAGTTGATTATTTTTATGATGAAAATTAACATTTTAAAGTGCTTTGCTGGATTGGGGCCCAAATGATTGTTACATCTTCCAAATTAAAGCTTCCTTGATCATCATAATAAGGGAATTATAGCAATAATTATTAATGAATAGTATAACTGTGTAAATTCCCCTGTGAATCTAACTGTGTATAGGAATTAGAGCATTGGTTCCAATAGTTTATAATGTGCCTTAGCAATCTTAATGCAGTTTATTTACTTTCTTGCTTACTGAAAATTACTATTTCCGGTAAAAAGAAATCCTTTGTGACTTGGAGGTGGACTGTTTGGATCACATGGGAGTAGATAATAAATCTTCAAAATTTTCCCTGTTGAGTAAAGCAAAAAAGTCTAAGCAGTCTCAGTTGACCTTTAAAAGGTAAAAATCTTTCTTTTCAAATCTCGGAAGAAAAGCAGCAGAGACCAAGAAGTTATGAACCTTCAAGTGCATCTTGGATCTAGTTCTTTGTGTCAGTGAAAATAAGAATTTGAGAATAAAAATGACTTTACATTTTTATAGTGACAAAACCAAGGCTAGGTCATTTTGACAAGCTGTTCCTACTTTTCAGTGAGCATTTCTACAGCTCATTGAGGTGAACATAGAAGAGAAGTTGTAGCACTAACACACTTGATCTTTCCTGGTGGTTTATGCATCATTGATTCTTGACTCTCCATTGTGATAAACATGAAGGGAAAAGTCTTTACTGCAAGTGTCCATTGCTGTCAGTGGCAATTTTGAATGCTGAAGCAGTTCAGGGCAGGTCTCATTTTGCTTGCATGGAACAATATTTAGGAGCCTTTTTTAACTTTTATTTTAATAAGCCTAGGATAATTGCAAGGAAACATCTGGAGATCAGCAGCCAGGAGAACCCATATATCTTCCTCATCCAGATGGATGATGGGAAGCTGATGCTCTTTCTCCTAGCAGCAGATTCTGATAAAGTCCAAGGCTTGGGTGCCAAAGTTGTGACCACAAGTCCTACACTTCAGCTTCCCATGCCAGCAGTGCTCCCAGTCTGGGGATGACTGGTGTCCAAGAGAAGCTTAACGCTGTTGTGGAAGGAAAGCTGGAAAGGGCATAGAGAATGTGACTGGCTGGAATCACATGTGAAGTAAATGTTGTGTTATAGTACCACGCATAGACAGAAGTGGGCAAGAAATGGAGAACCACAAAAGCTGGAGGTGCAACTAGGTTTTAGTTGGGTTTTTGTTTGTTTAGTGTGTGTTGTGTTGGTTTGTTGGTTTAGGTTTTTTTCCCTTAAAAATTGTAAGAGTCTGAATTTTTAAAGGAAACCCAAAAAAGTGACTTGGTTTGGTAAGAAGGGCAAAGGCTATCACAGGGTAATGTTACAACTACTTCTATTGCCCTATGTCTAGACATGTTTTTAAGGAGTTATTTTATAATGAACACTGTTGGTGCTTTCCAGACACATTGCAGAACTACAGAGAGAGTTGTACGAGACACATTTTCTCCAGTTTATCTCTGATGGGTTTGTTGTCTGGTCTAAATGTCATGGCAAATAAAGTCTTGTATGTTTCCTTTTAAAGCAACAGTGGTGTTCATTGGTGTCTCAACTTGTTTTTATGGAGATAGCAGATAAACATAACTAACTACTTTTGTGATAAACATAACTAACTACTACGAAACAAACATTTCCCACACTAAACAACCCTGCAGTCCTGCTGAAGTTTATAGAAACTGCCAGTAGCTCTATGGCAAAATTCGAGCCTGCAGGTTAGAAAATGATTTTTCAAACCCTGGCCACAATTTTAAGCTTGTATAGTTATTTAAATGTCACTAATTTGTGCTCCATGTCTTGTGCAGGGCAGCAGCATTTTTGTTTTATATTAGGAAATAAGAGGAAGATTCTGTTAAGATATATCTATCAAATTCAGTGCAAAAGATTACTAGCTTTTTAAGATGTGATAACATATCAGTAGTCTGCAAATACACTGGTAAGATCAAAATTGAATTGGTTAGAGGATTCCTGTCCTTCGTTGTCAGGTTATCTTAGAATATGACTCAATCTGGTAGGAACAAAATCTTTTACATGCTTTTTGGCAGAAAGTGCACTGAAAACAAGGGGAAGGGGTGGAATATGCCCAATACCACTTTTAAGTTCAAGACTAACTTAATTTGCTCTTTAGAGATCAGTAAATATATTCATATTTAATTCTCTAATGGATAAATTCTGTTATTTACTTTTGAAGTTGTATGCCTGCAGTTGTATTATTTTAGACCATCCTTAGGCATGAAAGAAATGAATAAATTCTGTGAGAAATTGGGTGAAATTTCAATATAATGAAACTTCTCAGAACAGGTGGGCTGTATCAGTGACATTTAGTTAAATCTTAAATGCCAGATGGTATATTTGCCATTTATTTCAGGATTTGGCCATAGATTCATTGTTTGTGAGTACCCATATACTGCTGTTATAAATAAAAGCTTTATACACAGAATGGAGTCCATCATTTTGTGTAAACCCTAAAAATTATAGCCCCCAAACACTCAATTAAGCTAACATAAAAGGATAGTATCTTCTCATATTCTTCAGAAGTCAGAGTTTTCATGTGGGGTAGCTAGAAGATTTGCTATTTGTGCTTTTAATTTATCTTGCTACTTTCCTTCATGGACACTTATGGTGGGTTACAGTACATGTCCATAAGCTGTTCACTGCCGTTTCCCTTCCTTTGAAACATGCTGTGCATTTTTCTTTTAAAAATACAGTTTCTGTATGCCTGTTAATATCTCAAGTGAAAAATAACTAAAAAATTAACAGGCAACTTATGTCAACTCAAAGGCCCAAATAGTTACATTTCAATTATTCATCTCACTAGTCAGATGGAGAACTATAAGATGGACAACTACAAAAAGGCAGTCATTTAACTGTGTTTTTTTTTTTTTGTGGGGTGGAGGTTCGGTTTGACTGTTTTTAAACTTCTGCATCCCATAAGGCACAGTATTTAGTCTTAGATAATTATTCAATTCTTATGGAACATTTCCTGTATTTGTCAAGGAGCTGCTCTTAGTTTTTGCAGACCTCAATAATTTTAAGAACTTTTGGAAAATTTTATTTAATTTATCTTCATAGAACCATCCACACTTCAGTGCAGATGTGTGCCTCTGCAAACAGCAGGAGAATGTTGCAGTCCTTCAGCCATCCCATCACTGGCCATATAAATAAAAATGTTTAGTCTTGGAACTATGTCAGAAAATGTCAGTGCAATGGCCAGTGTCATTGCACTGGCCAATGACTAGAAATACTTATTTTGCATTAAATTGCTTAAGTTTTTTATTGCTTGTTTTGGTTTTTTAAATCTGTGAAATGTTTGCTTAATTTGTGTGTATTAAAAAATTGGTGAACATTTAAAGGTGCACAAAAGATGTATTTCTGATACTGTGTCATCGTTTTTCACTTTGATTTTTGCTGCTAAAGTCAAGTAAACTGCAATGCTACAATCATTGGACCAAAAGGTATTATTCCTGGAGAAATAGACTACACCCATTCAAAAGTATCCTTTATTTGTTTTTTACATACTTACTGTTTACTCATTCAAAAACAATATTCCTATAGTATATCCCATTTCATTCTGGGACTAGAAATTGAGCTCATACTTCCTCAAAGAAGGAATTCCCAATTGGGAATTTGGTTTTAGTAGCATTGCTTTAGCTTCTTCTAAAACAAGCAAAAGAGCTTGCATACCCTGTGTAGTGTTTGCAACCCCTTATGTTTTGTAGCTCATATCGTATATTGTGCCTCTCACAAAGTGAGTCTACTATTCCTTTGTCTGTTCAGACAAAGTTTTAGTCCGTTCAGTCAGATTTCAGCATCACCCCATAGCCTATTCTGTATGTGCTGGTGAAATCTGCTTTTTGTTGAAAAAAAAAATCATGTAAGACCCCAAAAAGTTTATGGAGGATGACAGTTTGGGGAGGAGGAAATAAAAAGTCACATAAACCAATTGCATTGATATAAGTTAGAAAATAAGGCTTAAAGGAAAGAAGGCTTCTCATTCCCATTTTTTATAGAATTTACAATCCTGGTCTGGCTTAATTTTGTGTTTTCCCCCAAAGGTGAAAATTTACATATTTAATTGATTTTCCACTAAACTCTCACTGATAACAGAGTTTTCTGCTTCTATTAATTGCTAGGTTCTTCCCCATGCAATCTAAGATGCATATTTAGAACTCCTTGTTTCATGCTGTCTCTTCATTTGCACCGATGCCCCTGTCCTCACCCAGTGGCCCCATCCCACCCAACCCCAGCAAGATGTTTGGATGCAGCAGTTTGTCTCTTGTTTGTATGGTAAAAGGCTTGTCATTAAAGCATTTCAGTCAGCTGGAAACATTTATTGGCTTGAGCTTCATGCTTAAAAAGAGCTGGCAGCCCTGAACTTGTTGCTATGCTCTGCACAGGCAGTGGCCCTGAATTTGTGCTCACAGTAATGTGAGGATACTCGGCTTTTTCTACTTCTCAGGAAAACACGTAATTCAGTTGATTCCTGTGGTGTACCCTGAATTTTTGTAGGTGTTTGGATGAGGGTATGGGAAGGAGTCTGGCTTTAATGCCAGGCAGCCCAACACCAAATTGCTGCCAGGTCAAGAATAGGCTTGCTTTGTCCACCCAGTGATGTAAGTTGTTACTGTGATGACCAATAAAACAAATGAAGGGAGTTCTTAACTAATGACAGCCAGAACAATCAATCCAGAGGTCAGGAACATCACAGAGGAAGCATGCATAGTAGAGTGCAAAACCAGCAGTATCAAAGATACAGGAAAAAAACATATCAAACAGATTGTTTCCTAAGCTCAAAATGTATGAAGAGGTTCAGTTGCTCTAAGGGTTGGCCAGTTGGCCCGAGGACAAGGATGTGACCAAAAAACCACATGAAGAGAAGACCTGGAGAGTTTTCCCATCAGTATTACAGACAGTCTGTAAAAGAATACACTGCAGCAAGTCATGCTGCACTTGATGCTAGTTTTGGATCAGCAGTGATTTGAAGTAAATCACCTTGTAAACACTGTAAACCATTTGGAGGGAAGTTTTGTGTGTTATCTTGGATACAGCCTTTGCAGCTGTTTGAGTGCAAAGGCCTAGGACAACATAAAAGTAGCACTCTCTACAGCTCTGTATCTGTAATGGGCTCTTGGAGCTCTTGGGACATTTGGAGTGGCATTTTTCTCAGTATATATAGAATCTCTTACACTTTAAATATGGCTGATATGTAGTCTGTAGTCTGTTGTACCAATAACTGTGGTTACTATCTATTTTATTTTATTTTATTCTACAACTATAAATAACTAGGATGATATTTTAAGCCTGTGCTATATTACAGAATACAGTATAGTATATATAGTAGGGACATTCATATTGGCATGCAATCTATATAATTGTATTAAATGTCATGATTGCTTTTGAGTAATGATTAAAGAAAGCATTTTCATATCACTAGTATCTTTGACATCTTGGAACAAGAACAAACAGTAAAGCAGAACAAGTGGTTTTGTTGTGGTACATGTTTAGGTATTGGTAGCAAAGTGGTCCACAGAAGATCAAAGTCACTTTCAGCTTAAATGACTGAACTGGCAGTCTTGATTTTGTTCAAGACTCATATGACTTCTTGGTAGGAATTGGGGGCCAGCTCAAATTCTATGCCTGACTCCACAGGTTCTATGAGATAGTCCTGGTTAAATTTCTATTGTTCTGTGCCCTCTGGTACTTTCCATTACTGTAGTGCTGAAAAGTCAGAATCATCAAACAGAGATCCCTTTGAACAAACAAGAAGTCTGTCCCTCTCCCAGTGAGAATTACTCATAGTAGTTATGAGTGGAAGTGTAACATAAAAGGCAAAGACAGATGGGGAATTGCTAAGAAACAGTGAAAGAAAATCAGCCATCGAGGATAGTGGTCTCAGCTTTCCAGAGCAGCCTACATGCTGTCAATTTAATTTGCAATTATCATAGCAAACAAGATTTAAGAAAGGATTTGAAGGAGGGCATTGCAGTAACTTTGCAGGTGTTGCAGAGTTCTTCCAAAGTGTGAAGTGTAATGGGAGGAAGCATAGAAGTGGTTCACTGAGAATTTAACAAGGGCATAATGAAAAATAACTTGCAGACTAATTATAAGTTGGCTGTTCAGTACCAAGTGACAATAATAATGAGAGTGGTCCATGGAACCAATGTGAACTTGCTTTTATTTGACATACCAAAGAAGGAAGTGGAGGAAAGGAGAGAAATCACACACTCAGAGCAGCAGCAGTCTGATAAGGTGCTGTGTTTGTCCAGGCCAGAGGACAAGATTTTGGATTAATTTGTTTCTGAGATTATGAGAATCTGGACACGGGTTTTAAATTATTAGTGCATATGAAAAGATTTTATGTGAGCAATATTATGCAGAAAGATTTTGTAAGTCTGGATTTAATGATCTAAGGATGATTTGGGTTAGAGATAACATTCAGACTGTACACAGTGATTCAGAAAGGATCTGGCAGAATGAGTTTGTGGGGGTGGGTAATGAAAACCCTAATTTGTCTATGTGGAGCCTAAGCTGATGCCTGAATTTACAGTATCAGAAATACTGTCTGAGATACCAGTTTGAAATAGAATGAGGTAGTATTGAATAGAGGTAAAGCATCTAAAGAGGAGATAGTAGTTGACACTGTGTCTGTAGATGAGATTGTACTGGAGTAAAGTTTTAGGAGCAAAAAAGACAAAAAAATTCTGCAGAAAGCATAGAAGAAACCATGAAGTTGTTGCTTTGAATGACATCCAGAGCAACAGTTAGGGACATCAGGATAAGACTGTGCCAAGGCAGCCAAAACATCGGAAGTAAAAACTCCTAAACATGAAAAGCTATTTGCATGTCAGGAAGAATGAAAAATGAGCCCACATCCTGAGGCCCGGATAACTGCAAATGATAGGGATTTAAAGAGTTCTGTTTGCACATTTTGAGTGCAAAAGGTAAAAGCTATCAGGAAAGGATGAGAAAAACTTCATGCAGTAGTTAAAAGCTATTGATGAGCAACAGGAAAGCAGGAAGATGTACTGGTCACTAAGGGGAACACTGGGATATCTTTTCCTTTGTGCAAGGAAAAAGTGGTGAGAATGGAAAGAGAATGAAACAGCAGTGGGAAAATGAGTTTCTGAAGGACTGGGAAACTCTGAAATGGCTGTGGCTCTGAGAGTGAAACAAATGGATTGAGCACAACCATTTTCTGTGCTTCACTGATGAGGTAGGGCAAGGAAAGGAAAGGAAAGGAAAGGAAAAAATCAAATTGCTTTTATGTCTATCTATTATGCCATTATTTCTGTTGGAGAAACAGGCATATGGAAGGAGGAGAAACAGGAGGATTTGAGCACCATCATTTGAAATGATGGTCATGGATGTTATAAATAAATGGTAGAATAAAAGATTTATACCTAGAAAATGTGAAGGAGAACAGAATTAATTTGTTGTGAAAAACAGGGTCTTTGCTCAGTGTAGGAAGAGCAAGATGGTGGTGAGAGGTGGTTCTTAGGGACATGGTTTGGTGGTGGATTTGGAAGTGCTAGGTTAATGGTTAGACTTGATGATCTCAAGGATCTTTTCAACCTAAATGCTTGCATGATTCTATGAATCAAGGCTGAGGTTAGACTATAGTAAGAGAGAATAGTGAATGAAAAATAGAGGTGCATAAACCAGCAAAATTTGAAAAAACTAATTACTGAAATAAATGAAGAGCTGTAAGATGTTTATAAGAAATGGCTGCATTAAATGGTTTTGTGGTCTCAGAATATACTCTGCTAAAAATGGGATCCTGTGATGAGAGTACCTGACAGTCTACTGCCTAGCATGTCTTAAAACCTTAATGCCATGAGTACTTCCCCATTCCAAATTGAAGAGAAAGTTCCCAATTCTGGAGTTTCTACTTTGAAAGGATAATTTGCCAGGAGGGCTGGGAGGCTGTGTATTGTACCGGAACTGGTTTTCACGATGAAGGATAAATCTTTGTATTTTTTCTTGTGGGTTTCTGACATCTATCTAGGCATAGTAAAAATGAGAATGTCTCATTTGCATGAGAACTGTGAAATAGGAAGAGTAAACCAAGGAGAGCAGGGCATTTTCATTATCTCCTTTTCATCATTAGCAAATCAGGGAATGCTAAAAATACAATTAAATACACAGAGAAGGCAATCAACATGGATTGTCATATTGCCACAGCTTCTGTCAGCATGGATTGTCAGATTTTTTTGGGTGCCTAACACAGTGAAATACCTAGGCAGTACTTGAGTTTAATGATACCTATAACACTCCTATTTGTGTTTCCTGATGCCAGGAACTTCAAGAAAACACTAGTTTGTCCAGTTTCTAACTCTTACCCTTCTAAATTGTAACACCTTTATCTTTATTTTCCAAAGAAAGTGTACCAGTTTCTATTTGTATTGTTTGTGCTTCTTATGAAATTCTCTGATAGATGTAAGACTTACTTTATTCTCCAGAGCTTCTAAGTCTTCCTTTGAGGAACCCACTATATTACATACAAGTCCTAAAATACCAGGCAAGTATTGCAGACATTTTAACAATGTCTTTTTCCACACAAATAGTTATTTAACTGATGTATTACAGTACCAATAACAATCACATGGAGACATTTTCCATTTCAAACTTCTGAATTCAATGAGTAATTTAACTTTATCTCATAATAAAATGCAGAAATTTAGTTTCTTTCTGAGTCAATCATCAAAATTAATATTCTGGACAGAACTCTCCAATATGGCACTTGTGTTGTGGCATTTACATATGAAATCAGGTTTAAGCAATTGCTCATTTTCTTTAAGGAATCCCAAACATAGCTTGAATAGGGAGAGTGATCCTGTTCCCAAAATTACTGTCTCTCCTACCCTGTGTCCAGGAAATATTCTTGTTAAACCACATGAAGGGGAGATACAGTGACAGAATGAAATGTGTAAATGGAGTGGTCTACATGTTAGTACCTACATGTGATTGACATGCTCTCTGTCTGATCCTACTGGGCAGAAATGTAATCAACAGAGTCCACAAACATAAGAATGGTTAAACTTGCCCTGAAATAGACCACAAGAGCTGAACAGGTTCTGACAGATTTCTAAAAGATAACGGGCATCTTACTCTTGTGTAGGCATGTGCTGCTATCTGTCCAAATTTAGACATCTATCTGGAGCACACTCCCAACATAGCAACAAGTGGGAGATGGCCACTGTAATGGTAAGTGCAGGATGAACTAGTCTGCAGTGCCTACATGAGCATTCTTTTCCCAGTAAACTTCCCACTTAGAACTGATTAGACTCAGACCAGAGTGAAATCCTGGGGATTGCATGACCTGGGGCATGAATCTCATCTTTGGTGAGGTTTATTCCCATTCTAATCTGATCAATTAAGCAATCAGGTGCACAACATCACATTTTCTGATATGACTTGTAACTTCTAGCTTAATGCTTGTCAGAGATTATTGTGACCCTGCACTCAGTATTGTAATGGGTGAAGAATTTGACAAACTAAACTACTGATTTTGATGTATCCCAAAGTAGTGATTAACTGCTGTTACATTATAGCTTTGGTAACTGTTGAGAAAGGATGTACCAGATAGATATATGGGAATTTCTTGGAGATACGTTTACCAGCTCACTGAAATGTATGGGCATGCCTTAGCATAAGGGAAAGCAGTATATGCTGGATGCACTGAAAGGTGATTGCTTTGGTGAAAGACAAACAAAGAAAAAGTTCTTCCCGAATTTCTGCTGAAAAAGCCTCTATTCATTCAAGTTTCCAGACTGTATGCCAAATCCTGCTCGCTCCAGACAATTTTCCATTAACTTACTTGGGAGGACTCTGAATGTGTACAATTGCAAGAGAGTTGAGACTTTCGCCCAGATTCAGGTTTTCATCAATATGTGTCTCTGTGCTGCAGTTCCATCAAGATTCTTTGTTTTGCCAGGAATAAATAATTATTATTGTTATCTTACTAACCTCTTGAATACATTTTAAGAAACCTCAGTAGGAGTTCTTTATTTTAGTGATGATGATGATGATCATGTATTTTAGTGATTAAGGAGCAGACCCAAACTGTCAAGGTTAAGGGATAATTCCATGGCTTTCAGGAAACTGCAGGTCTGTGTGGTTCACACACCAGTGTTCACACACAGTGCTGTTTGGCAACAGCAGGGTAATCAAAGATACTTGTTATTTTATTTTTAAATACTGCTTTGGAGTTTCACCTCAGTCATGACTTTATGTTTTCCTTTTGTCCATCTTTTTCTTACGAAACAGTGGCAGTTGTGGTTTTCCTGTGTATGGGAGGAGAAGCACATGGCAGTCAGAGATGGGGAATGTCCAGAGGCTGCTAAGGACAGAGGCTGAAGACAGAGTTGATACACTGTCGATGAAGCTTGTTTAAATGACAGGAGTGCAGGAAAAAGGAGTATGCTGAAAAGGCTGGAAGATGATCAGATGTGTAGGAAGAAGTAGAAACTCTGGGACATGTTTTAATTGATCTGGCAGATACAAATTATGTGCATTGTGCTAGACAAAAGTGATGTATCTATGCGTGTCTATGCAGATAGAATATAATATATGCACGCTAATAAAAGAATTCAAGTGAGAATGGACTTTTTTCCTGGTACAAACATGGTTCAGGTGTGTATGGGGAAAAGAATGTGTCATGGGGTAGAGAGCTTTTACATCTGCCCTGTGCTTTTAGAGGTTCACTGTGCTTTGCACATGGGGTTAGGAAAACATACTTGCTTCTCACGCTGCACAGAGTTAAAGGAGAAACAGTCTGCAGAGAATACAGACTTCAAATAAAAGGCTCAGATAACGCAGCATTTTTTGGAGGTCAAAGAAATGCAGTGTCCATATTAAACACCCTGCAATATGTAAATGCCATGCCATGTATGTTGAAGTTACGCTTGAGGGCTGCAGGGGGAAGCCCGTGTCTGCATCCTGTTTTGGATGGAATATTGTTTGTTGCAGCAAAGCAATTGCCCAGCCCCAATTGTTTTAGCGATGAGCTGATCGATACCCCATTACTGGATGTAACAGTTGCTGCAGGAAGTGCACAGAAAATTTTAATGCATGAATTATGCATGCTGTCCTCATTCTTTAGTCTCAGAGCATAGTGACAGAGATGTAAAGATGACTGGGGTAGTTTCTTGCATAAAGTGACTGCAGTGAAATGCTTCATATTTTCATGCACACAAGCAGCATTGAGTGGGACGGCCTATTTAAGAGGATATAAATCCCTGAGCTTACAGCACAGAATGCTTGATTTGAAAGCATTGCAGCCATGTACAGAGCCAGTTTTCGTGCTGTCTAAACCTGCTTTCTACTGAAGGTTGGCTGAGGGATGCTAATGGCTGTGCTCTGCTCTGAGGTCACAGTTTGAAGTCTTCTCTTTTTTTTTCCCCCCTGTAATTTGCTTTCTGCCGCAGGAGAGGATCTGCGAAGTTTATTGGTTTAACCATCCTTGTATTTTTTCCAAGATGCAAACTTGGAATAGTTACTATGAACAAAAGGACAAGAAGGAATTCACCATCTAAGGTAAAAAGGGATATTTTTTATTTGTGGATTTGAGTGCAGTAGAGGGAATATGCTGAGACAGGATTACGATGATGCAGTGTGGTTACATTGACTCAGATACCTGGGCTGGATTGCAGAGTCAGGATTCTCAGGTGAATATAAGCTGCAGAGGTCCTACTAGTCTGATTATTTTTAAATGGTTGTTTAAATGTTGCTGAGACTAAATACTGTGTATGAATCCTGCAGTTTGTTCAAGAGTCTACATTTCTGATCAGTTTTTGTCTGCTATAGATGACTGTGTTGTGGGGAGGGGCAGGACAGTCATTGAAGTGATCAATATAATAACATGATCTATTTCATTAGAGGTCCTAACTGAATAATGACAATGAAATTTCATTGACTTTTTTCCTCTTTCTGTACATTTTCTGTAACATTTGCAAGCTACAGTAAAACGTGTGCCAGGAAAATGCATTCCAAAATCTATTGCTTGTCTGTCCTGTAAATAACGATGATCATACTGTTACATTTTGGATAAAAATCTCGGCTTTCATTCAGTGAATAGCCAAGCCTGTCCTTACTGTCTTTCAGAAAACTATGTACTCTTAGAAATTTTACATATAAGTACAGCTATTTCTAATTATGGAATTTACTGGAAATCTAAAAAAAATTAAAAGCAGTCTACATTTTTTTAATTTGACAATTTTGGATATATTCAAGAAAATTGTCTAATATAGATGTACAGTAAAGATGCCACCTTTTAAAAGAAGATAAGTTAAATTACATTTTTAAAGTTAAATTATTTACCACAGTAAATGCTGAAAAATTCTATATCATTAATATTTTTTGCACTTGTAGGTTTTCGTATTTTGGAAAAAGGGATACAAATGCTTTAGCTTTTGTGTTCAGTAACTTGAAGACATACCCATACTTTCAGAGAGATATATACTCTCAGAGAGTATTGAGAAATAGCTAGTTTAATAAACCTGAGAGCTATTTCCTGTGTGATCTCAAAGACCAAGGTATTGCCAGTAAGCATTACAGGCATTCACAAGAGGAGGCTACCCTTCCTTGGGTAAATGCCTTTTTACTTTGAGTTTACATTGTAATTTTACATTTGCATCTAATAACGCCTGATGAGCCGGTTTTGGATCCCTGAGTCCTTATGCCACATTTCCACAGAAACACATACGGAGCCCTGTCTCAGCGAACAGCGTGTGTTCGCTTGTTAATTACCAAATAATCAGCTGTCGAACGCTGTACCAGAGATCAGGCATTGTTAGCATTGCCCGACTGAAACCAAGCGATCACCGGGCTGAAGCGGCAGTTCGGAACCCGCCGTGCTGTCTGCGAACGCATTCCTTGTGCGGGAGCTGCACCCGCCTGCCCGTGGCCAGGGATTCCCCCTTTCCTCCCCCTTTCCGCACCGTTCC